>VZRV01010669.1:702737-731542 GCA_013398115.1 Falcunculus frontatus | reverse complement strand
CGCCGCCGTCACTGCCTCCCGCCGCCTATTCCCGGTCAGGCACCAGGCGGGGGAGCCCCCGGCGCGCGGTCCCGACGCGCCTGCGCGCGGGGCGTTAAATGGGTGCGGAGCGGGCGGCGCGAGGCCCCGGCTACGGCGGCTGAGCGGAGGCGGCNGGCGGGGGCGAAGTGGGGCCGGCGGCCGGAGCAGGAAACGCCGCGGGCGGCGGTGAGGCCTTGAGCGGAGCGGAGCGGCGCGGGACACCCGCCGGTGAGTGCGGCCGGGCGGGGATCCGCTGAGTCACCTGCTTCACTGCCGCTGTTCCCCCCCCGCGGCTCCGGCGCCTCGGGACGGCGCCTCGGCCGCGCTGCCCCCGCGCCACGGGGCCAGCGGCGCCCGACCCCTCAGGGCCCCGCGGGGTGTGTGGGGGGGCGAGTCCTGGCAGCCCAGCGCCCTCGCCCTGCCNCGAGTCCTGGCAGCCACGCGCCCTCGCCTTGCCCGCAGACGGATGTTCCTTGTGGTAAAGCTGCTGGAGCGCGGGGTAGGACCGGCCGCTCTGCGGGAACGGCTCGGACCCTTCAGCGAGAGCCGCCTGGCTGGGCCGGGGGAAGGGGCAGGGCTGGGAGGAGACAGGCTCTGTTGGAGAACGCAGCTCTACTCTGCGGTGCCCAAGTGTTAAACCGACTCAGGCTGGAAAGAAAATGCACCCTCTAGAAAGGTACGTCTTGAAATCTGATGGGTTGGTTTTGTTTTAATTAGCTCCGCGGTCAAAGGCTTTGAACCATGGATAAAAGAGGAGGTGCAACAGAAACTGAAAATGGCGATGCTTTCCTCGAGCTGAACAGAATTACAACTAAATACCCACATCGTTACACAAAGGTCAGCTCACTCTCCTTTCCTTTCTGAGTTGTGCGTGGAACTATCGGTCACAGGAGTAGAGTGAGAGGTGGAGGCTCCTGTGAGAGGGAAACAGTGAGGTGAAGGCTGAAAAGCCTTTGCCTGGATTAGGATTTGCAAGGTGGTATAAAATGAGCAGCTTGTTAAATGTGATGCAGTTGTGCAATCTTGCCCTCGATAGGCTTTTGATTCCTACCACCTTATTTTAATATCTGAGCACCCCACAGCATGTGCTGAGAGATTATGGTAGAGACTGAAGTATGTAGTTCTACCACCTTTCTCAAGCACTTACACTTCGTAGTTCTGCTTCCAGTAATGTTCTTTCAAGAAGTAGACCAAAATGTTTCCTTGCAGTAGATACCGTTTCCTAGGAAGGTGTAGCACACTAGCTCTTATCAGGACCTTTAATATGTTTACTGGATGCCATTTGTAACCTTAGAATTGCTCATATTTGATTGCTGGAAGCTTAAATAGCTGTGACTCCCAACTATTGCTTAGTGTTAAAACGTTAACACCAGTGCTTTTGTTTAACTCTGATGCCTAAATACGTGCATGAGTGGAAGAAGAACAGCCAAATAACTTGCAAATAAAGATTGTTCTAGTACTAAGTGAGTTTGATATGCTGTGGGGTTTAGGATTCAGATCTTGTTTGGGGTTTTGGTACCACTGCTGAGAAATGCTTTTGGAAAGAGTCTGTAATGGTGGTTGATTTTCCCATGGCTGCAAGCTGTGGGAACAGGTGGTCATTGCTTTGTGGAAAGCTGTTAAGATACTTTGCCGCAAATGGCCTGAAGTGTGGAACAGGGTGAGACAGTTTACTGTTGCTGACTGCATTATCTTTCTTGAGGAATTTGGAGCTGTTGGCTTTTTAGTAGGTTGTTTTTTAAAGGAAAAAAAAAATATTGTGGCTCTGTTCTGTTGAGATAGTAGAGCTCTGGCTTATTTTAAGTAGACATCAACAATAAACCACGAACTTCAGAACTGGCAAAACTTCATGGGAATAGTACAGCTTTCTAAATCTTCCTAACTTCTTAGAAAAGATGTGCCCTTAACTTTTGGGGATGCAAGGTATGCTATTGTTCAGACCTTGTTAGTCAGTTAACTGCTAAGTGAAGGAGAGGAGCTGTTTTTAAACTTCCTCTTCTGAAAAAGTGGTATCTAGTCTCATTCAGTCTTGCCTAACTCTTCTTGTACAGTAACTGAATGCAGCTTCAATTTCTGCTCTACTTTTTGGGGCAGTGTTCAGCCCATGCTGGTGGTGGCTGTATACTGAAACCAGTGCAGTTGTAGTTTCAGTTTTGTTAATTCAGTACCTATAGTTTCTGATCAGGATAAAGTTGCAGAACTACTGCCAGAAGGTGCCTAGTCTTGTTTATCAGTTGGTTTCCAAGGAGCCTAAATCAGGAAATACCAGAAATCAGTCTATGTTAAAATACTTTGCATCATATGGTTTCTCTACATGTAACAGCTCAAATATAGCTGGTTTAAGGTGCTGAGGTAATCAACATTGTAGGGCATTTTCATGTGTTCCAGTTTCCTACTAATTAGGGATTGAGGGAACACTGTTTTGGGGTATGTGCTGTTGATTTGGAAAGGGGAGTGATTTCCTTTGTTTTATATTCACTTACTACCCCTAGGAAAACATCTGGCTTATACTATGAGTAGTTCCAAGCTGTTCGATTAAAACTGTTTGATAACAGCTGAGCACACTTTTCCCTCAGCCTGCTTAAAAGTACTAGTGTGTGAATTAAAAAAAACCCACACCTGGAAGCGCCAGCATTTATCTCCTCTGTTACAGGAGTGCTGTATAGTTTAAGCTGTGTCCTTTCTAGTTCTTGGGAAGCTGTTCCTCCAACGGTGCACAGCTAATGAGTGAAAGTCAGAAACAATTCAAATTTTCCTCGAGTGGAAGAATTGTGATAGGATGTGAATGAGAGCCTGTGGACTCCCTCTCGTGGCCAGCAAAACAACCAATTCCCACTCTGGTGATCGACAGGGCTCTTAATACTTGAAGTATCTGCATCAGGCTCTGTTAGTATTACAGCGCTGATGTTCCTCACAGATTGAGGTTTATTTTGGGAAGCTGTGGGCAGGGAGGCCAGTGTTCCTCCCTTTAATGGAGCTCTTTTTGCCGAGGACTAGTACAGGGTGATGGTTGGGGGGTGGGGGGAATGTTAAGGTTTTGTCCGGCTACCAAATTGCCATCTGGAACAACTGTCAAACTCACGTAGTTAATGAACTGATTTTAATCACATGGGGAAAATGATGTAAAAGTTCTGAAGGTTATTGTGTTCTTGGGGGAAAGGGTGTAAAGAGATTTCTTTCAGTTTGGCTGATATATGGTGTCTGCTGTTAGGATATCTTTATCCTTCCGGCTGCCCACTGATTTCTGCACAGTTCTGAATCAATTCAGTACAGCTGGGAGTGAGGCAGGTTGAAGAAAGGTGATCTTGGGAGGATGAGTAAGTCTAACTAGAAATGTGCATCTTAACTGCAGCAGAGTTAATGATGATTTAAAGCACTGATGGTCACATCATTAATAATGCTTTCTAAATGTAGCAAACTGCAGTGAGACTGCATTGGTTGCTAGTCAAATGACTGACTGCTCAGGGTGTGCGGTGGTAAACTAAGGGCTGTTCAAAGCTGGTAGAAAGTGGGAAAACAAGTTACCATTCAGCATTGATTTGGTGTTGGGTGAATGGGTAGTTGTATAACACATATTATGATATCTTGGAGTTGGTGATGTCAGAAATGGCAAGCTTGTCTGGAATTTCCAGATCTACACCAATAACTGGAACTGTGCTAATGCATTTTTTTACCTGCTGAACCTTATATAGCATTAATCACAGCAATTTTGATTCCTTCTTGAGAACTTGCCAGTTCCAGTGTCCATGATGCCTGTGTTGCTTATAAGCTGAACTGTCCAGGGAAGTGAATACATAAACATTTATGGTGTGAACAGCCTTGGAGTGTTCATGAGGACTGAACCTGGCCTAGTAAGGCTTAGTGGTTCGAATAAGTGTTTGGTCAGTGGCCACTGGTTGAACAACTGAAATATAAACTTTCAGTGCTGTACTTCACAGGATATGAAACAACATATTGGGAAACGTGGGTTGTCAAAACACTAAATTGAATAGGCATAGAGGGTTTGAGTCACTTAAGTCTTGTCTGGGTGTGAATTGAAACTCATGTGATTTTTTTTTAAAATTTTTTTTCCTAGGAGGAACTGCTGGATATTAAAGAGCGTCCCTACTCTAAGAAAAGACCTTCTTGTCTTTCTGAAAAATATGACAGGTATTTTCTTGATTATACAAAGGCTATATATGTTTCTTTCAAAATAAAAGTTTAAATTGCAAAAAACTCTTAGCTAAGAAGTGTTCATATGTTGGTGGAAGATATATGTGCTACAAAGTTCAGACTGCTACAGAGTTCAGTTTTCAGAAGTACTAATCTAGTAGGAAAGGCTCAATGCTCTGGCCAGGGATTTTGTTCTTTGAACAGAGATTGTTTTCTGCTGGGTCTCATAACTTCACACAGCACAAGTCTTACAGACTTGCAGGAAAAAGTACCAAGAACATAGATGGGTGTGTAGCACAGGCTGGGTCAGGCTGTAACAAGCTGCCTTGCTTAATGGATTACTCTCCCATGTTGACACTGTACCTCATTTAAAAATGAAGCTGAGTGTTCTTGGCTGATGTTTGTGAGTTTATTAAGCAGCAGTTTCTTTACTATTCAGATGAATTTATTGTACAAGTAGGTGTGAGACTGAGGTAAAACTACCCGAATGCTTAAGAGCAGCACCATATGATATACTTGAACTGTTTTTCAGTGTACCAGGCAAGCTTCACCAATAACTAGTCTTTTAAAATCTGATACTGGGTATTATACTTCTTTGCTATTACAGAAGAGATCCAAATACTGTGTATGAGGTAGTAAACCATAGTAAGGCAGATTTAGAAGTTGAGTATGAAAGATAATTCACTTGTACAGGTTGCTAACCAGTGAATTCTAGGTTTCCAGCAGCAGCACTATGAAGTATTTATTAGACTACAAGGTAGCAAATAATCCTGCAATTTTATTTTCCTAGTGATGGTGTCTGGGATCCAGAGAAGTGGCATGCATCTTTATATCCAGCTTCAGGAAGAACTTCACCAGTGGAAAGCTTTAAAAAAGATTTGGATTCGGATCGGACTTCTCTTATGCGTAGGATAGTAGGTGAGTACAGCACGTTGCTCAAAACTGAACCTGGGCTGTTGGCAAAACCTTTCTGTTGGGATAACACAAAGGAGACTAAACAAAGTCTTTCTGAAAAATGTTTGACTGCATAGGATAAGTGTCAAAGAAATCTTGGTTGTTCCAACTAGGCTGTCGTGGGTTTTCTGGTGACTGTTATCTAAGAACAAACCTGGGCAGCAGTCAGTTATATCCTCCTATTCTTGCCATGTAATAGTGAATACATATGTAAAATGCAAGTGCTGGAACAATTTCCCTGCAGCTCAAGGCTGATTACTGAGAAGTTCTGTAGTGGGAAAGCAGGTACTTCCTAGGAGACCACAGTGCTTCCTCAATACCCAGCTGTAAATTCTTTGCTTGCACTTCCTGTGGTCTCAGCTAGATTAGCTTCACAGGAATAAATCATGAGCATTTTTCTTTAAAAGCCCTGGGATACCAGCAAGGCTATGGAACAGAAGGCTGCTATACAGACAACTCACTTGTCTTTACTAATACATTAAATTTAGTGCTTTCTTGTGTGGTATTTGACTTGCAGATCCAAGAGAGCGAGTGAAGGAAGATGACTTGGATGTAGTCCTGAGTCCCCAGAGACGAAGCTTTGGAGGTGGCTGTCACGTAACTGCATCCGTCAGCTCCCGTCGGGCAGGGAGCCCCCTGGAAAAGGACAGCGATGGTGTCCGTGTGATAGGCGGCCGCAGGATTGGCAGCGGCAGAATCATCTCCTCTCGCAACTTCGACAAAGACCATCGGGGTGGTGATTCCAGGGATGCAAGAGACCGGGATCGTGACAGGGACTACAAAGATAAACGCTTCAGGGTTTGTTCCTCCTTTTCCTGGTTGCATGTTAAATCAGGGGGTTTGGGCACTTGGCAATAAAAGCACCAGGGGTAGGTGAGCTGCATACAGCAGTTAAGTGTTCTGTGCAAGCAGGCCGTTTATTCTTAGGGTGTGAAGGGTGAGCACTTGGTGCTTCAAAACTTAGTTGCATTCCTTGAGAGAGCTCCACAGGGATGCATATAATACTGTATATCTCACAAACCTTTCCTGTGGCTGACTTTTACTAGCAAGATATTCAAAAGTCCAGTAGTTCATTTATAGTTCTTGGCCTGACAGTTGTCAGCAAGCATTGCCTTAAACCTCAGCGAATGGAAGCTTTCAGCGGTTTCAGGCTTGTTTTGTTTTGTTTTTAAAGAGGAACCACTGACTCTCAGGGTACAAAACTTGAGTTTATAAGAAGCACTTGGAGATCAATAGCTTTTGGTGTAATGAAGCAGAAATTCAGCTGTGAAGCTCTAAAATTTAAAAGCTTACTGAGCATACAGGAAGGTTGTATAAAGCTTTAAAAATCCCCAGAACTGGTGTGAAAGATGGTCATTTGCTTTGGAAGTCAGGGAAGAATCTTATGAAGCAGCATTTTATTGATGTTAATGTTTTTAACCTCCCTCTTCAGAGGGAATTTGGTGACAGCAAGCGTGTCTTTGGGGAGCGAAGAAGGAATGATTCCTACACTGAAGAGGAACCTGAGTGGTTCTCTGCTGGTCCTACAAGTCAGTCTGAAACCATTGAACTCACAGGCTTTGATGATAAAATTTTGGAGGAAGATCACAAAGGGAGAAAACGTACGAGGCGACGCACAGCCTCACTGAAAGAAGGTAAGGGCAAATTTCACAAAAGCTCTGCTTGTCTGCTAGTGGGGCAGATTGCTGGGTATAGGGGTGAGTGGTACAGATCCAGACAAGTGTAAATAAAAACATGGTTTACCAACCTTTATCTTAAACTTGCACAGCTTTTGGTTATCCTGAAGCACAAGATGTAAAGCCTGTAATGGTATTTGTAATCTGAAAGATCATTTAGGTGATAATTTACTATTTTTTTCCCCGAAGAAAGACAGGATTGAGAGGCTGGGAAAAAACCTTGTATGGATATTGAATGATATCAGGCATTGATGTGTTTTTCTAAAGATCTTGTTCATTTCTGTATCCTGCTGGGTGCTAAAGGCTGTGTTTAAACTAAGCTAATGGTCTGAGGTACTTGAAATACTTTTTTTTCCTTATGGTAATACTAACTTCAGGAACACTGATGTGGGCATAGTGCTGCCAGTAATGTAGCTTTAAGATGAATTGGGAGACTTGAATTTTTGTGCAGTCATTGGATTACTGAAAAAAGAAGCTGCAGTATGGCAAGAGAGACAATGACTTTTTAATACTAGAAATTCTGCAGGTGGACAACATAACTGAATTATGGTGCAGTTCCAAGCACAGGAGTTTGTAGCCATGTCACAGCTTTTTTGCAGTGCCTGTGCAGAGTTGTTGAGAAGTCTTTAAAGTGAGAAGTGCCTTGCTCCTGATGAAGAAGGAGAAGCAGTATTTGTCATATGTTGACTATTAAGAACCCATGTCAAGAAGGCAGGAGCTGCCAAAGGATTCCTGATGAAAAACCAGCAGCAGCTGTTGACTTTGTGCAACAGCTGTATGTGCTTGGTGTGGCATAACAGCCTGGGCTGATCAGGATTCAGCTGTTTGTGCACAGTTCAATGGCAATTCTTATCTTTTTGAGCTAGATAGTCTTAACAGACTAGAAGCTCTGTGTTAGGAGTTGTAGTGGGTGCTGTTTTCTCTTGCAGCAGTCAGCACAGCATAACTGATGAGGTGTCATTTGGGGGCTGGGTTCCTTCAGGCCTGTGCTTCTAATCCCTGGGCGAGTGCATTGGCTGTCAGGCACTGTTCCTACAGGAAATGATCAAATTCAGTGATTCAGCAATCATTTGATTTTCTTTTTAAGGCATAGAATGCAATGGTGGAGTAGCAGAAGAGGATGAAGTGCAAGCTGTCCTTGCCAATGAAACTCCAGCAGATCAAGAAGTTCCTAGAGAAGCTATTTTACAAGAACCAGCTCCAGGAGAGTTTGACTTCAATGAGTTCTTTAACTTGGATAAAAGTGTTCCTGGCCTGGCTTCAGTGAGTTTTCTGGTTTTTAAGACTGGGTATATTCATGAGAAGCATTTTTGCTGCAGCTGCATTCTGTGAAAGCTAAAACTTCTTGCTTTGTGGAAGTTCCTTTATGAAGTGTGTAAGTTTAAGATGAATTTGCAGAGGTTTAGCTTCGGAGTGTCAGGATGTTTCTGCCAAAGTGTTATCCCTGGGACTGGCTCCATCTCCAAAGTAAGCCTTTGACGCAGACTAGCTGACTATTTTTCCTTTCTTTTGGTCACTACTTGAAGGCTCAAAATTAATCATTCCAAAGAAGATCCATTCAGAATGTCAAAGATATGATCAGAGAAGATTCACTGTACAAATTTAGTATAGCTGAAGACAGTCTTTTCCATCTAAGTGTGGAAATTGCAGCAAACAGATCTTTTTGTGTGGACTTCCTGGCAGGCAGTGAGCCTGGAGACACTAGTGGTAATGTGACTGAAAGGATGTGTGACTGAAAGGCCTTGAATCTTTGTTACTTAAACCTTAAAGAGGTTAATTAATTTTTTAAAACTATTACTCCTGCGTTGGATATACACAGCCTGCTAATTCAGTCAAAAGTCAAAAGTTGTGTTCTGACTGCAAAGAAACAGACCTGACATGGTTTAGAAACCTTGAGGTTTAAAAAAAAATGGACTTCTGACCTAATTTTTAATGTGGACAAGATGCTTGTGTTAGAAAAGATTCATCATATGGTGGCAGTAATTTGACAAATACATGGAGAAGAGTTCATTCTCCCTATAGAAGTTGTAAATTATGTATTTAGACTTGATAATCTGATTTTCAGCATACATGCAAGATGGTGACTCCTTTCAAAAGCAGGGAATTTCCAAGCAAAAATACCTGCTGGTGAAACAGATGTCCCAACTTGTCATAAAAATGAGTTTCTTTGTACTGGTGATATGTCTGTGACAAGTGTTATCGTAGGGTTGTGCATTTCTTGTCTTGATTCTTGTAATATGTTAGAGTCAAACAATCAAAACCAAATGAAACAATACTATTTTTTTTTCTCTATTGTAAATAGTGTTGAGTACTCCTTGTTTCAGGAAAAACAATTTCTCTGAGAGGAAGAAGCTGCTCTTCCTTTTGTCTAAAAGAAAACAGCTACCTGGTGAAACTGCATCTGTGCCTATTGAGCCAGGGTGCTGTCTTGCAGGATAGGGGAAGCTTTAGTTTGAGTTATATTTTTATAATGCACTGGTTTTTAAATACTTGGGGTTCTTTTGACACTTTGATTTTAAAATGTTGTAGTTAATGGTCTTTGGGTGCTCTGATTGTGCTGTTTCAGTTACAGTTTTACTGTGAGTAAATATTTGGTTTCAGTTAGAGATGTACACTGAGTTATGTTAACTGACTGCAGGGAAAAAAGCAGATCAAAGCTTTGAAATTCTGGGAGCAGCATCTAGTTGTCTGTAGCAGAAGAATCTTGCTTGCACAGTAAAGCTTCTCAAAGATGTTGCTGATCTTGCTTATGTTACGATTTTTTCTTTTTTCCCTCCCTTAGATGATAGAGGATGTGCTGGGGGAAGGTTCAGTGTCTGCCAGCAGGTTCAGCAGGTGGTTTTCTAATCCCAGTCATTCTGGAAGTCGGTCAAGCAGCTTGAGATCTACCCCTCATGAGGAACTGGAGAGACTGGCAGGTAAGGCTGCAGGACAGTGCAGGGTCAGGTAGCCTCTTTCTGCATTCTTTCTTACTCATTCAATAAGAACATGGCAGATAAGGCTTTAGGACAGTGAATTCTCCCGCAGTTTAAGCACCTGATGTTCTTTTGGGAGCTCTTAGAGTAAGCACCTTCAAGTTCTTTTTTAATAAATGTTGTCATCAGTGCTTCCTGATGACTTTCCAGCTGATCTTGGGCAAGGGGTATGAGACATAGCTTTCCAGTGACATGTTGAAGTTGGTTGCCAGTGTATGTTCATCTTGAGCCATTGGGTTGGTAAACTGATGTTGCAGTGCTCCTGGTTTTGCTGTTTCAGGTCTAGAGCAAGCCATTCTCTCCCCTGGCCAGAACTCTGGAAACTACTTTGCTCCCATTCCATTGGAAGACCACTCTGAAAACAAAGTGGACATCCTAGAAATGCTACAGAAAGCCAAAGTGGACTTAAAACCTCTTCTTTCAAGTCTTTCAGCCAACAAGGAAAAGCTTAGAGAGAGCAGTAAGTGCCTCTTCAGCTATTGTCAAGTTCTTGTGATGCAGTATCTTCCAGCAAGAGGCTTGGTATTCTGGAAACCTCAACTGCCAAATCCAGGAGTGTAGGCAGTGTTGTAGATTTACTTGCAGTACTGAAAACTCATATTCAGCAGCTCTCAGTTGTGTCAATATCATCACTGACTCTTTTCATCCTAATCACAGGATGACATCAGGACTTTATCAGACTGCTTTATTGGCCAGAAACAATTACAAGATGATGCAAGTCTTGATCTGAGTTTCCCGCTTTGTGTATGGCATTTGCATAAGTTTTTTCATACTGGTGACTGGTAATGTCAGCTCTGGAGCTGTGGCATTTAAATTCCGGCTTTATCAAAACCACATATCACCAGTGTAAGTCATCCTTGGAAGTGTCTATGATGGATCACATTGATCCGTTAAGTGTCAGTATCTAAGAAGTTGAATAGTGGCTTGAGAATGTGATTNGGGCCCCCCCCCCCCCCCCCCAGGGCTCCTCCAGGTTAGGGATTTTCATGTCTGGGCCCATAGCATGCATGGAGTGTACAAAATGGATGTGTTCTGTGAAATCTTGAGGTCTAATTCCAAATTGGTTTCTCTTTGGCAAGCAGCATGTATTGCCATGTAAACTAGACTGAAGAAAAAGTGATGCCCCTCTGATTAGTGTGAAGCAGCTAGGAAAGAAAGCATCTAAGCACTGCTAATGTTCTTGAGCAGTCATCTGAGAGTAGGGAGTGTTGGCTAACATGTGGAGAACTTCCTTAATTTGACTTAGAAAAGACTTGTAGCTTTGTTTCTGTTCCACTTAGTCTGACTTTCCTACTAAAAACTTTTTCAACTTTGATCCTCACAAACCAAGGATGAAGGAATAAAAATCTGTGAGGAAGCTTCCATTCACTCAAAAGTACCTGATGTGGGGCTCTGTATTCCCATAAAATGCTGTATAGTTCTTCAAGTGTTGTAGAGGTTTCAGGTCAATTCCTCTCCACCAACATATTTACTCATGTTCCATTCTGCATGTTTGCATCATTGTTTCTTTTCTCCACCTTCTTGCCCAAATTTCCAGTAAATCTTATTTCTTTGAGCCAACATCTGCAACCCATGGCATGCTTCTGTCTCTTCTTCCTTTTCTTTTAAGGTGTCTTACCTTGTGATGTGTGTTAGCTGGTCCATAAAGCATGTTTAGCCTTGATGTCGGGCACCAGTAGGTGTTTATATATATATATGCGCATATACAGGAAAAAAGTACTGCTAAGAGCATTGTGCCTTAGGCTGGTTATGCCAGTGAAATCCTTCTATAGAGGCTTTAATTTCTGAGCAAAAAACCTACTTCAAACTTAATACACACCAAGTTCAAGTGTGTAACTGAGTCTCTATAGTGTCTAGATTTTCCAGGTATGTATTCTTTCTGCTTGTGATAGCTTCAGACAATTTGATGTGGCTTGCACTGTGGCCGTAAAACCATCTGGTCTCCTGGAGTATAAGATAAATTAAACTTTCCTAATTGAAAAAGAACCAACTCAATTGTCACACAAATATTCTCTGTTAAATGCAAGCAAAGTTGTAAAATGCAGTAACAACATGTCTTGCTGGATAAATGAAAAATAGTGAAAATTCAGTAGCTGAAGCCTAAACAGGTTCTTGTGGAGTCTTACATGGCAGTAGCTGTGCATATCAGTTCTCTGAATTTGGATATATTAGAATGTCAGTCTAAACACAGGTCAGTCATGGTTTGACAGCTAGTATCAATATCAAAAAGTAAGGTTTTGGCTGTTTCTAGTTTTCAAACAACCTATTCAACACCTGCACAAGAATTATTAGTTCACTTGAGAACAGAACTGTGGTTTACTAGTATTTCTCCTGTGTTTCTCAGCACATTCAGGAGTTGTACTTTCAGTGGAGGAAGTTGAAGCTGGGCTAAAAGGCCTGAAGGTGGATCAGGAGGGAAAAATTGCCACTCCCTTTATGGCTGAGCAAATGGAAGAAGCCTTGAATGTCACTGGCTCCAGACAGATGAAGAAGGATGGAGATATGACTGCGTTTAACAAACTCGTCAGCAGCATGAAGGCAAGCGGGACTCTGCCTTCACAGCCCAAAGTCAATGTAGGTAGCAACCAGTGGCTCTTGTGACCTTTGTTAACATGGGGGTAACAGCCAACCCTTACCGGAAGCTCAGGTGTTTTTAGTGACTTTTGTTTAGTAGAGATACGTCAGTGAATGATCTATTGTTTTACACTTGGCTTTTAACATCGTTTGTACTAAGATGAAACTGAAGTGAATACTTGTTAGCTGGAAGATTAATATTAAAGCAACAGATGATAGTAAGGTTTAGACTGCAAGGGATTGTAGGATGAAATTTCATCCTGCCACTAACTGCCTACACAGTATGCTTGACCCGGAAGCTGTCAGTAAATACTTCTGGCACCAGAAAATACTTCTAACAACTGAGTAGGTCTAAAGCATGTGTTTTTCCTGCCAGTCTATGCTGAAGGACTTTTAGACTCATCCCACTTCACTAAAAGATAGTGAAGAATGTAAATTTGCCCTGTGAAAAATTTGCAGATTGATTTCAGACTTAAATCAAGACTTTTGCTTCTGTCTGTCTCTTTACATTAACGTGCAATTTTAAAGCACAGAAGAATATCTTAAATAATTTCTTTATTACGAAAACACTTTTCAGTTTGTGCTTTTTTTCAGTTAATCACTAGCTGAATGTTCCATCTCCAGTTTACACAATTACATAAATTCATATATTTGACCCATACTTGAATGAGGCACACCTGTATGCAATCTAGCACAGGGCATTTTTCTTAGCTAGGGAAGATCTGTGAGCTAGCTCAGCCCTTAACGTTGCTGGAATTTTATTTGGCTGATGCATAAACTACTGTTCTAACAGAACAGGTGAAATTATTTCTGTAACAGAGACAAATGTAGATATTCTCTTTATGAGTTTGGTTGTATCTATGTCTAATTTACAGTGTTTTCATTTTCATAGCAGAGCCTTGAAAGCCACTTAATGTCACCTCCAGAGATGTCGGGCCAGCCTCTAGCAAAGAATATTCTGCAGGTATTCTTATTGGGGGGAGGGAACTACTTAAAAGCATATCCTCGATGGGAAAACAAATTATTTGAAAATAAGGCATTTCAGGCAATTATGGTATCAGTAGTCAGACATAATACTGTAGAGAAAAAAGAGCCAGGCACTAGATCAGTTTACTTAAAAATTTGTCTCGTCATGCTGTTTCCTGTAATTACAGCTTGAAAATGAAAAGCTTGCTGAGTGCCTAATTCTGGGCAAACCAGGATTGGTGTATCTGGTTGCACAAGTCCCCCTTGTCTCTCACTTGCCATAAATAGTGTAGTAAAATGAGCTTGTTTGTGTAAAATGGTCATATTTTGAATGTTCTTTCTTTACTTATTCTTAGGAACTTCTTGGTCCACCCATTACCAGACCTGCTTCGTCAAATGTCTTAAGTGGCCTGATAGGTGGTTTGGAACCTGCAGCCTCTTTGCTGACACAAAGAGCCCCATCTCCCCCCATTCCGCCTGTGTTCCCAGCACGAGCTGCTTCTGCAGATTACCTGCGCCATAGAATATCTTCACCCATTGGTGAGACTGGTTGCAAAGTGGGTTTTGACTACTTGATGTTTTTTAAGAGAGCTTTACAGAACTGTAAAAACTTCTGGCATTTGGTGGGCAACTAGGGCAGTGTCTGCCTTTTGAGTGCAAAGTGCCCTTTATTTACTAGTCTCTAATGTAAAATTCATCACCCAGACCTCACAAGGAGTTCTGGTGTGGAATAATGTGCTCAGCTACTGTGTAAGGATAACTTCAAGGACTACTTGGCCATTTGTATTACAAAACACTACCAGCAGCCTCCTTTGTAGCTCTTCAGCTCTGTGACAAGGAAGAGATGTAGCTCTGTGTGGATTTAAGGGGTGAGCTGAGAGTCAGGAATCCTTAATTCCTGTAGAATTATTTTACTTTGGGATATGTATTCTATGTATTGAAAGAAACTGTTAGTACTTTTAAATACAGTGATTAAATATTCTTTAGGTTTTGGACAAGGTTCTCAGCAACTGCTTGGTGATCCATTTCCAGGTGTAAGGAAGCCCATGAGCCCAGTTGCTGCACAGGTTAGATGACATGCTTTTTGCGTAATCTCTTTGTGTTCTGTGGTCTAGAACTAACTTGTAGAAACACTTAGCTGTTGAATCCAGATGTTTGTACTTCATTAAGTTTACTTTGAGTTTGAGGATGCAGAGTCTAATTCAGTACAGTCTCTAAACCTCATTGCAATTTGGCCTGTCTTAGAGTACCTAAAGTACAAGATTTTTTGAAACTTCTATTGCCTGTTAATAAAACAGAGACTATTGGTGGGCAGACACTGGTGGCTATAGCAGTCAATCTTCAGTATCTTAAAAAAAACCCCAACCAAATACAAGCTTTGACTTGTGTGTTTTTAATGCAACTCTACCTCAGATGAGTCCCCTGGAGATACAGCAAGCTGCGTTAGAGGGACTGGCACTCCCACATGACTTGGCCATACATGCAGCAAATTTCTATCAGCATGGCTTTGGTAAACCACAAATGGACAAAAGCAGAGATGGCTACAGAAACAGGTGAGCATCTGACTGCAAAATTTAAGGGGTGTGCTGTTAGCTGATTTTTAGTGCGAGTATTGTCTTTCACTAGATATTAGCACCAGTCACTCAGGATTGCATTGGTTCTTGGCAATGCTGCCTTTGGTTCTGTGCCAAGAGCAGAGTCTCTTCTGACTCCCTGTCCCTTAACAGGCAGCAGCGAGTGACTAAATCCCCTGCACCAGGACACAGAGGGAATGCATCTTCTCCAGCCCCTGCAGCATCCATTACAAGCATGGTCAGTACCTGAGGTACAGTGGTTGTAGGGAGAACTGTAAAAGTGTCTGCAGTAACCAAATTATAGCAAAGGTAATTGATGGGAGAAAGGGAGGCCATCGAGTTAATCTCCCTCGCGTTGTGTCTGTGGCCATGTGATACAAGAATGAGTTTTGCTTCATGCTTAACTGGATGTCTTCACCTTGGAAAAGAGCCTTTTCTGACCACTGTCTTATCTAAAACTGAAGAAATACCATTAATGTTACCTTGACCACTCCATCTTCTGAAACTAAATGAAGGTGATTATGAAAACTCAAGCCATCATATTTTGGTGCTTAAGTTTTCAGAAGACAAGTGCTGAAAGCCATGAGATGCTTCAGAGAACACTGGTGTTTGGGTATGAAGTATTTGACCTAAGTGTCTGTGGGTTGAAATAATGCTTAGAAGCTTCAGGGTCACTTTGAAAATGAGTAAAATCTCAAAGCCAAGCTGTTGCCTCTCTGCCTTCAGTACTGTGTAGAATGCAGTTTTGATCTAAATTTTCCAATTAATCAATCAAATACTTACAGCTCAGGACTGACACAAACTATCTCCTGACAAACGAAACAAGTAACACAAGTTTGTATTCCGAATGAGTGACTTCCACAGGTGCTATGGAACTTTAAATGGGGGAAAACCTGAATGAGGCAATAGTTCTCTGCAGAACATCAGCCCTGAGTTAATGCAGATGAAGAAGCTCTATAGAAATTCCTATGGAGCTGCTCTTCTGAACCAATAGCAAAGAGGAAACAGCTGTAACTTACACTACAGCTCAGCTATTTTGTTTCAAGCCTGTTAAGGTACATTTAACTTTAAGAACAGCTGCAGATTTTGATACTGGACTTCCAAAAAAGCTGAGGAGAAATGCTTAAATTATAGAATAAAGCTATGAAATGAGGGGAAGTAAAATCATGGGCACACAGCAGCTGATTCAAAAGAGCTTTAAATGGAAAGGATGTGCTAGAATTGGTGTCCACCCACAACTGAGGAATTGTGGCCTGGATAATGAGCACTGGGTGAGGCATTGCTTCTTACTGTGTTCTCTGCAGCTGTCTCCTTCCTTCACACCTACCTCGGTGATTCGCAAGATGTATGAGAGCAAGGAGAAAAGCAAAGAGGATCCAGTTTCTGGGAAAATGAAAATCAGTGATGTTAAAGATGAAAATCAGAGACCAAATGAAGGTATTGTAATGGCTTTAAAATACCACAAACAAAAGGGATTTGGAATAGACTCAGCTTGTCTCAGCGCATAATACACCCAGGCTACCTTTAGACATTCCTGATCCATGGCAATGAGGAGGGTGTAGAAGTGTGGGAGCCTATGAGAGGAGGGGCTAGAGCTATGGAGGGGGATACACTTCCAAGTGTGTTCTTCCAGTAGTGCTGGGGCTTAATCCCTATTTCCTGTCAATTTCTGAGCAACACTAAGAGGCCTGGCCCATAACTGTTTGCAACTTTTCTTGATGAACAAGCATAGTAACAATAATGCTTCCATAGCTCTCTATACCAGTAATTGACATCTTAGAGTTCTCTTGAGACAACTGAACAGTCAAAGCTGAGACCAATTAAGCTCTTAAGTATAGCAGATTAGGGAAGCATTTTGTCACCCAAACTGATGTAAGGGGCTAATAAAAGGAAATGCTCAATACCAGTTGCCTGACCCAGTCAGACTGATGTGGCCAATGGCCATGACATTGTGCTTCAGTGCTGGTAACTGCAGAGGTAGCTTGTAGTTCATGGTAGCAGTCCAATTGAAATACTTCCTCTGGTAGTAGTTGATGCCAAGGTATTTTAGGCCTTGTCTGACTCATCTGGATGGTCTATGGAAGTAGCTTCTGGAGGTGCTTTAGTGTTCCAAACCTTGCTAAGCAGATGTCAGACATAGAAGGCTGCTGTTAACCCCCAAACACAGCTAAACTGAAAAACCACCTTCAGCTAGATTTCTGGCACAACTCTGACTTATAATCTTGTCTAGGGAGGATCTCTTGTACCTCCGTATCGCCTTTGGCACTGACTCATTCATGCTGCCAGTTCAAAATTCCTAAGAAAAAGGAAAAATAAGAATTAAAAGTGGAATTACTACTGATTCTGGTCTAATTTAAGTTTCCTGTAAAGGGATTTCTGTGGAACATATTCCTTCTCATGACTCTTTTGAAATAATTTGGCTGGAAGCATCCAGAAAAAAATATGCTTAATTAAATATATACAACTACAGTTCAGCTAGTCTTGGAATCTTAACTATCAAATCCAGTCATTAAGCTTTAATTATTGTTAGGTGCAATCTCTAGCTGTGGACTGTAATAGCTGTATTCAATTCTAGCTACAGATAACCTACTGTCTAGTTCTGTGGAGAATGCAGATCAAGGAACTTTGCCCACCTTAGGTACCAAACTACCTGCACTGCAACGCTCTGCATGTTCCACACCTCTTACCCAAGCAAATCGTTGCACCAAAGAGCAAGACTACAGGCCCAAATCAGCTGGTAGGAAGACTCCTACAATGGCCTCCCCAGTACCAGGAGGCCCTTTTCTTCGTCCTGTTCATCAAGTACCCCTTGTTCCCCATGTACCACTTGTACGACCTGCTCATCAACTGCACCCAGGATTGGTCCAGAGAATGATGGCACAGGGGGTCCATCCGCAACATCTTCCTCTGCTGCAAGCAGGTAATCCATACTTCTTTTCCTGTTTATGCATGTTCTCTTTGAGACTGACTTTGTGTTAGGAGCAGCACAAACTCATACTACTGATAGTCTTTATTATATCAGAACTTACCTTTAAAATCAGACAATAAATTCCAACCCATCTAAATATGTATGTTTTGTTTTGCATTGAGTTCCTTATGCTTATCGGGTAAGAAGTTTTCTTGCTCGTGTTCAACAGGTATGCTTCCTCCCGGAGTGGACCTGTCTCACTTGCAGGGAATATCTGCTCCCATCCTTGGCCAGCCTTTTTATCCACTACCAACAGCAAGCCATCACATCTTAAATACGCGCTCGGGGACACCTTTGCAGCTCGCCATGGTGCAACAGCAGCTACAACGATCAGGTAGGCTAAAACAGACACAAGGAATGTGAATTTTAGAAGGCTGAGGAGCCTGTTCCAGGTGCTGTACTTCCTGGGGGTTTGAGTACACTGTGCTAGCAGGAAGCTACTTTAATTTAGTTATTCATAATTGCTAACCTTGTGTGGGTCTCAGGTGGTTTGGGCCACTGCAGGCTGGTATGCCAGAACAAAGTCCAAGTGAAGTGTTTGGTTTCAGAACATGTGTTGCTACTGACAGATCTGACTCTTGCAGCATGTGTGCAGGCTTTCAGCCTTCCTGGGCCACAGGCCACCCACCTTCTCCAGAGAAATGCTATTTGCTCCTGGTCTTCCATTCAAACCTGTGTGATACCATGTCTGGAACTGGCAGTGTCAGGCTATTTATGGGAGTACTAATGAAAATAAACACGTGGTACCTGGACTTCCTGGGGCTCATAGAATGAATAAAAGCCACATTCAGCTCACATGCCTTATCAGGTGATAGCTCGAGGGCAAATCTGTGCTGGGTATTATTCCACCTCTAATAGCTTTACATTTCACAGGCTCTGGAGCACAGGGATCACCTGCTGGTGCACAAACAACCCCTCAAAATGTGCTGCCTCGGACTGGATTATCTCACGGGCACACACAGCTTGACCATCGCCCCAGCCAGAGAAGTGGCTCTCCCATTGGCCTTGCAAAATGGTTTGGTTCAGATGTCTTGCAGCAGCCTCTTCCATCCATGCCATCCAAAGTCATCAGCGTAGATGAACTGGAATACCGGCAGTGAACAGTGACCACTGGGTGGAACACTTGTGATTCTTTAGACTGGATGAAAATGTCCATAGTCAGGACTTCACCTCTGTTTGATTTTTTGAGGCTTTTATTTTTAGTACTCTGTGCAAAATTTCTTTTTGAGAGACTAAAGCACATGGCACCTGTCCTGGTCTCATGTCTGCATCAAGACTAAAGGATCCATTGTGAAGTGAAGCCTGAAGAAATTTAGATGCACGACAAAGCCAGTTTAATCCTGGAAATGTCTAATTTTTTTTGTTTCTTTTTGTAAGATATGTGAATGAAGTGCTGATATTCTCTAGTGTAGAGGTAGCAGCTATGGATTCCTTATGCAGAAAACTACATGTATAGACCCTTCTGTACAGACTTGTGTATAAACAATCTTTTGTACATACACACCTAGAATAGCCTTTTTGAAGCTATACAGCTGTACATAAGAGTAGCTGATAACAGTTGAGCTTTAGTTGTGCCTATGGTTTGGACCTTTCTCCATTGTATGTGTGGGACTTTCTTTAAGATTAAAGTTGCATATCCTAAGTGTGAGTGAACAGGATGAAGTTGCTTTGCCTTTTCTTGCTGCTCATCTCCTCTAGGTCTCCCTCTCACATTTTTCTGTCACATACTGTGCACTCAGTGTAGCTAAAGTGTCAAAGTAAAAGCCCACATCTTGCTGTTTATGTAACAAAGGTCTGATTCCCTGTGACTCTTGCCACCAAATGAGAGAATTGTTTAGTCTTCAAAAGCCTTGAGGATGGGACCTGGTGCAGTCATGATAAAGCCAGAAACTCAGTCTGTAGGTACCTACTGGTTGTTGCTCTTTCAAGAGGGCTGGTGCTGGTCCTTGTTTAGCTGCAGTATTTTTCCTTGTTTTAATCTTTCAAGCCAGTTACTAAAGGTCATCAAAATGGAGCCTTGGAATCCTCACCCTTCAACTCCTCAGTCAAAACTGTGGAATATTCTGTACTGCCTTCAGTGCTGTTTATAGAAGGGAGTCCCAGGAACTGTCCTCAATCTAGTGTGCATCCAGTGATGCGATTACTGTGAAACTTGCCTTTGGAGTCTTGTTCTGTGGCTTGAAAGGGGGAGGATGGGGTAGTTTTGTGATCTTACTGTGTATATTTGGTTTTAAAATACTATGTTCCTTTTAAGCCTGTTTCACTTCCCTGAACAGTTAAATGTTCTCTTCCATCCTTCTGCATGGTTCCTCACTTCACTCCCTCACTTGTGTTGCGTCTAGTACTGCTGTCATGTCCTCTACCTAGCTTAGGCCATTGTGCTCTTTTAAGAGGTGAAAGTAAAACCAGAATTCTCACAGACTTGCTCTTTCTTAGGTCTCACTAAGAAACCAGCAGCAGGAAAAAAAAAATTCACTTTGTCTGTATTGTAACCCTTGCCAGCGTGCTGTGGTGGGTTTGTTTCAGTCCAGCAGAGACAGTGTTGTGTGGAAATAGCAAGCTGAAATCTCCGACGTGGAAGCTGTTGGAGGTTATCTGTACTTCTAGTGGTTGTTCCCAAAACAATCCCTGTAAAACATGCAATCACCAGCTTGTCCTTGTAAGATTGTTTTCATACTTTTTTAACTTGACACTTTCCCAGTAACATTCTGTAAATAAAGTTGATTCTACCAGCGCTGACTGTATCAATTGCTCTTGTACTAAATTATGTCAGAATATTGATTAATTTTTAGCATTGTTCATGTGGGTAAGATGGAACCAGGGTTTGAGTTGAGATGCAGAAAACTTCAATTAGTCTGTAGATGGGGAGGATCAGTCTGCTTTGCTAAGAGTAAGTGGCCTCACTGAAGACCCAGGATGGAATTGCTGCATTTAAATGTCACGGTTAAGTGTGAGGAATGAGGCTCAGTGTATTAGAAGCATGAATGGGTTTTGCTGCTGTTTTCTCACAGTCTGAGTAACAGCCTCATCTTCTGCCCCTTCCACTCGGGCTGATACACCAAGCACACCTGCAGCAGTTCAGCTCACTGATGCAGAGATCTTGGAAAAGTACAGGTGGAAATGCTTGGAGTAGAATCATGGCATGCATGTTTCCTTGCCAGTTGCTGAATAGCAACCACTGTTCTAAGGATTTAGTGCTTGAGTGGGTGTCTCTAATCACTTTGTCTTGAATGTATAATAACATGCGTGGGAGCGTTTTTGAAGCATCTAAATAAACCCCCCTATAATTAAACACCCCTACTTCCTTTTTCTAGGAGAGCAAATGCTAGAGGCTGATGCATTTGATAGTGCTCTTGACATGAGCTAAAAGCTTCTTTATTCATCTTTATTAAGCAACAGAACCACTCTTAAGAGCAATGTGCTCCTCTTAGGCACCTTACTTCTCTATCTAGGCAGGAAATTCTTTTAAGAAAACTTAAAAGCCTTCAGTCATACAGACACAAGCAGCTAGCTCACTTCCACTAGTCTAAACAACTGAAAAAACAACTGCTTCTGAGCAGAACTAACCAGCTTTTCCACAACTGCAGGACTATTAATAGCCTTGAAGTATTCCAACAAGAACACTTTCAGATTAAGGCAGCTGGAACTCTGTCTTCTAGCATTGTTTCATAAGATAGGGTTCTCTAGCCTCTGTTTTTCATGTTTTGTTTGAACTTGGAACAAAATTCTTGATGTGTGAACTTTTTTCTAATTTGGAAAGACATGTACACACAGCAGAACCTCATCCCTGCCATCAAAGCTTCATGTAAGATTTTACCCTTGTGAAAGTCGCTTAACCAGAGTTTCTCATCTGTTTAAGTTCTGCTGGAACAAGACACTGCAGTGTAAGTTGGCCAGAAATATCAGTTTTTACCATGCAGCAAGGTACTATAATAAAAGGGCATTTCTAAATCAAAATGGGGAAGGGTTCGTCACTTAATGACAAATTTCATGCACAGCAACAAACCATGTAAGAATAACTTTATTTCTTCACAATCTGAATAACATCCTCATCTTCAAGAGTATGGTCTTTACCAACTTTTTGAGGGTTGTGTTTAACAGATGAACCCCAGACGAGTGCACTGAAAGAAGAAAAATCAAATTTAAAAGGCTTAGAAGTACAATATGTAAGCAGAACAGCAGCTATTTCTGTCACAAAGCTAATACAGAAAGCAATGCTTCAGAGCTATTTTTATTCTCCTACAAGTACCTGGCTCAGTGGTCTATGTGAACCAGGGTTACAAGCAGATCAAAACAAAGAATGAAGTTGTCCCAAGTACCCAAGTGTATGGGACAATGGCTTGCAATGCTGTGTAGAGTGCTACTTTTAAATAGCAAAATAAATTTTTCTCTACAGAGGACATTTATGTAGGAAAGAGCATGAGAACATCAAATACAGCAACTGAAGTACTAAGTTTGATTGTCATAGGCAGATCTATTCAATTCAACATGAAAAAAAAGTCCTGTTATTCCCTTCTAGTTTAGAAGATGAAATAATATACCTGAAGGCAAGTTATTTTCTATTCTATATATTCTTTTACAATAATACTTACTATTTAAAGTCTTTTATGAGATTTTTGTGGATCTTCATGCAAAAATCCTCCACTGTGGTCTTGCAGTAAGGTAGTACCACAGGAGAGGTATAGTCTGGGAGCTGCCCTTTAGGTTTGGTGTAGCTGTAACACAGATGGAACCATCAGTCAATCCCAAAAGCTTTTCCAAACCCATCATGATATTTCATCAGTGATTTGCACTGTCACCCCCAGCACGTGTGCCAATTCTGACTGCTTCAGTGGTGACAATGGATACACTGCAAAACGTCAGGTGGACCTAAGCTGAAAATGCGTCTGGGCAGCCAGTGGCTGCAGCAGGTTCTCCCTTGTAACTGCAAAGGTTTCTCACTTGTGAGCTTTCTGAAGGTGCTTAAAAAAAAGCCAAATGCCAACAGTTGTTGGGAAAGAACATCGTTAGTATTAAGGTTCCAACTTGGCCAGTTTTTTTTCTGGGCAAATCTCAACATATATTAAAAAAAAAACCTGATAAAATCTATAGCACAGATACCTAAACCCACTAAATCCCTTTTCACAATACATTCTATATTATCACAAGAAGATAGATGTAAATTGAAAAGACAACAATTACTGTATTATGAGTATTAGTAAATTCATTCATAAGTTCATCCAAAAATGCGTAAGAATTATGAGGTAAATCTGGAATAACTTGTAGTAAAAATATCTGAAATTCTATATGAAGAACTAAGTTCTGTTATGAGAGCTGCATCCCTGACAGACTGAAAAGATGATTATATCTGGAATCACAATGTTACCACTAAGTTTGACTAGAGTTCCGTGTTTTCAGGAATTTTTTAAGATGTGCTTTGGTCTTGGTTTCACAAGGTTGTCATTTAATTCCCCTACAAATTCAAAAGAGCACTTGTGGCTATCACACAACAGCTAAGAAGAGCACAATTTTTGGGTTACAAAGCAAACACCAATTAGAAGAAAAGCATTATAAAATATTCCTCATCCATTCCTGAGACCTTTTTCAGTCTCAGCCTTACACTTAACTCCACAGAAGGCAGCAATTTTGACTCACATTCGGACTAGTTTCAAGTAGTCCCAGATTTTCTCCAGCAGATCATCAAAGTTCCAGCGATGATGAGCAGATATCGGAACACAGTGGGGTACTTTGTAAATGATATCTAGTTCTTCAATGGAAATTTGGTCAATTTTATTTAGGACATAAATGCATGGGATGTAAACCCTGCAAAAAGAAAGAAATTGTTAGAGCAACCTGACAGCAGCATGCTGCTACCTTCACTGGAAAGAAAAAACATTTTAAAAAAGTTTATCCCTATGTTGATGCCACATTGCTGGCTCAGCTGCTGTGGGAAGCAAACCTGAAAGACAATTCTTTTCTTTGTAATACAGACTGCATGTGTGCCAAAGCCAGGGAGCCAACAGTACCTGTTTCCTTCAACAACATCAATCAGATCATCAGCAGTGGCGTCGCTGCGCAGTGTGACATCAGCATTGTGGATTTTATACTCTGCCAAGATGCTCTTCACTGTCTCAGTATCCAGCTCACTCTGAGGACACTGAACATAGACAGACACAGTATTAAGGAATGGAAGAGCTAACAGCCAAATCAAGTATTACAATTAACAGTGCTCTCACCTAGCAACCACTGCATACACATTACTAGAAAGAATAGCTGCACTTTAAGTTATTGGACTTGACTCTGATTTCACCATAGCTGGTCTGAGGAGAGGGAAAAACAGATTTAAATCCTAACAGCTTCATTTATATTAATGCCCCACTGAGAGATGCAATCAGACATTTCAGTTTGGGACCAGATGCAACACAAAGTAGTTCAGAGCCCAGACATCTATGCTTTAGGTACTGAGAGCACAGAGTTCTGATTTTTGGTATCTCTGGCTATTTCTATGCTTTTAAAGATTCAGGTAAATGGGTTGCAAGGCCTGGAACTCTGAGCAATCCTCTCCAGAAGAACATTGTAGCCACCAAGTGAGAGGCAGTTTTTGCACACTCTCCTTTGGATCTCAAGCTTGTTATGTGTGGAAAGCAACTGAGGCTCTGTTTTGGGGGCAAGGAAGTGGTCAAGTTCCAGGAGAGGTGTGGATGGCCTCTAAGGAAAGTAACTAACTGCAGCACAGTACAGCAGTTCAGCTCCTAAAGAAGCCACAGCACAGCATGGTCCCAGGCATACCATCAACTACAAATGCCTCTTCCTTCAAGCAATTTGTTTTTTAATTTTGGTTAAAGAAACTTCCAACTTACTGTGGCTGTAAGGTTAATGCCTCCTTTATCCTTTTTTTTAAAGCCAATATTGGGGGGCTTACTATTCAGACGAATTCCAAATCCCTCCAGTTCATTCTCAATGATTTTCTTGTGGCCAAGGGGTTTCAGCACATCCAGAACAATCAGAATGAGATTACAGGTTCGAGCAACTAAGAATCACGAAAAGAAAGTCATCTCTCAAAAAGCATGCTCACACAACCTGAGACAAAACAACCACAATATGGCTCGGTGGACTGATGACACTTACAAAACCCCCGAAGGCCAGCACACTGGTTATTTTTAAATACCAATGTAGGACTGAAGTTTATTGTGCTGGCCAAGCATCACTGATAGACAGATCTTTACATGTTGTAAGAATGACAGAGGCTGGAAAAAATCTTCCTGTCTCCATTCAGACACCAGACTGAGGACAATTAACTGGGTGAGGAAATGAAAACAGCAGCCTTGTTTAGGATGGGATCACATCTGCCTGCAAAACTGGCAATGTACTCTCACTGAAGTGTCAATGCAGAGCACAAACCCAGCAACTGCACAAAGCCAAAACTGAAAACAACAATATGAAAGCAGCTACTGCTTCTCAGCAGGCAGCTCAGGTCCAGCAAACAATCCAGCTTTTTAAAGACATCAGAAACAGTGATTCAACCCTTCACTCTCCTGTATTGTGTTAAATGAACCAGTGCTAGGCGGCTGTCTCCAGCTCTAATATACTCACCTGCAATGACCTGCCGTCCTCTGCCTTTACCATCTTTGGCACCTTCAATAATTCCTGGCAGATCAAGCAGCTATTTGTTCACAGGAAGGAAAGTGTCACATGAGAAATGCATTCTTGATTAAATCAATCCTACTTTTACACTTCTAAACCAGCTGACTCTACTGCAAATCTGAACAGACTATGACAAGACTGTTTCCCATTTGATTGTTATATATTGTATTATCCCATGTGCCCTACTGGTACAGTGAAACAGATCATCTCATAGGGAGTAATTAAAACTACCACAGGAACTTCTTCCCAGAGCAAAGTGAAAAGCAGGGGAAAATCCATACCTCGTGGAAACATTTCCAAGGTATTCTCAAGCATTTCTACACATCACTTCTAACCTGCTAATGTCAGGCCAGACCACTCAACCCTAACAGCACAGCATCTATATAGCCCATCTTACTCTCACAGACACAAGAGCTCACCTGGATCTTTGCTCCTTTGTACCTAATGACTCCAGGCACAGTAGTCAGTGTAGTGAATTCATAGGCTGCCACTTCAGAGTACACACCAGCAAGATTACTTAGAAGAGTAGATTTCCCCACTGATGGAAAACCCACAAACCCAATGCGGGCATCACCTGTCTTTGCAACATCAAAACCTGCAAATAAGGAGTAGAAATATTTGTCTAATAATTGACATTTTCTATCTTCTAATGTTCTGGACAGCAGACACACTATTATTTTTAATACTGCCTGAGCAAAAGCCAAGTAAGCTTTCCCAGAAGAAGGATGAGAGTGAGAAACAGATTGCTCACAATCCTTATTGCCTTGCACCACTTTGTCTCTGTAACACTCCATGACATGTACCTGTCTAATAAAGTCTTGGCTGCAAAGCTTCACAGTGGACTGTGAGTGGACACTTGAGTGTAAGTGCAGCATTCCCTTTAAACACTGCAGCTTAGGCAACTCACAGCTTTATATATAAAGACAGGTGGCTGCTACAAAGGTGCTTCTTCATGTAAAAACCTTAAGACTTCTACAAATCCAAGATTATATGAGCCGAAATACACAAGCACTTTCACCTAAATTCAGGAAGAGCTCCACCCCACAGCCCTAGGAAGGGCCACAAATCGTGGTTAGAGGTCTTGTACCAGGTAGGACAAGAGGAAGCAAGGATGGAACAGGTTGCCTTAGAGAAGCTGTGGCTGCCCCATCCCTACAAGTGTTCAAGGCCAGGCTGAATGGGGCTCCGAGCAACCTGATCTAGTGGAAGGTGTCCCTGCCATGACATGGGAATAGAATGAAATTATCTTTAAGGTTACTTCCAACTCATACCCTTCTGTGATTCTACGACTATTCAGCAGTTAATCTGACGTGATGTGAGCGGACAAGAGCCCCCCGTCAGATCAACTTCCGTCACACCTCCCGCACTTCGACAGCACCCGCATAGACAACGCACCTTCTCCGGGGCCGCCGCCGCCGCCTCCCTTGGGGGTGATGAGCTCCCGGCGCAGCTTGGCCAGACGGGCCTTCAGCAGCCCCAGGTGGTGGGCGGTGGCCTTGTTCTTTTGCGTCCGGGCCATCTGCAAGGGCACAGGACCGAGGGCTCACACCGGGAGGGCTCTGCCGCCCTCGGCCCCTGCGCGACGCCTGGCCACCCCTTCACCGCGCGGCCCAGCGGCCGTCCCCCTCCCCGGCCCGAGCCCCGCGTCCGCCCCGTTCGGCGCTCCATGCCCGGCCCGCCCCGAGGGGAGGCGGAGGGCGGCGGTGCAGTACCTCCGCCTCAATCTCCGCGATCTTGGCCAGGGTGCCGCTCATGGTGGCGTCAGGCCCGGCCCGCCCGGCGGCCCCTCAGCGCCGCCGCAACTCGCGCACCGATCGGGCCCGCGCACGCGCATGGCGACCTCTCGCGAGAGGCGGCGGGAACGCGCCTCGGCGGCGGGCGGTAAAGGGCTCGCGGCGCGCGCCGCCGGCTTCGTGCGCTGCCCTGAGGAGACGCGGCGCAGCGCCCCCTGGGCCGTGTGCAGAGCGCGCGCCGCCTCACAGAAAGAGCGGGCAACGCTGCGAGGGGCTAGTGTGCGGGAGAGATGCCTGAGTGTGAGATCCGTGTGTGCGAGAGATACGCGTGCCTGTGAGAGATCCGCGTGCCTGTGAGAGATCCGCGTGCCTGTGAGAGATCCGCGTGCCTGTGAGAGCCATGTGTGTGCGAGGGATCCGTGTGTGTGAGGGATCCGTGTGTGTGAGAGATCCGTGTGCATGTGAGAGATCCGTGTGCCTGTGAGAGCCATGTGTGTGTGAGGGATCTGTGTATATGTGAGAGATCTGTGTGCCTGTGAGATCCATGTATGTGTGAGAGATTCGTGTATCCGTGAGATCTGAGTCTGTGAGGTCCATGTGTGTGTGAGGTCCATGTGTGTGAAATCCGTGTCTGTGAGAGATCCGTGCGTGACATCCATGTATGTTAGAGATCCGTGTGCATGTGATATGTGTGTGGGAGATCCGCGTGGATCTGTGCCCCGTGTCCGTGTGATGTGTGCGAGGCAGAGGGCGGCTGCGGGGTTATCGGGGCCGGCATGAGCCGGGTGTGCGAGAGCCCTGACGGGGGCCCGGGGACGGTGTTGGCGAGGCTGAGGCGCTTTACCATGAGGGGCAGCCGGGCTGCGGCGCGAGCCGATGGGTGCTCGGCTGTGAGAGAGAACGATGCGAGCGGAGCTGTGCGCTGAGGCAGCGGCCCCGCAGATGTGTGAGGAGTCGGCTGTCTCGCTGCCCGCGAGGGGGAGGTGGCGTGTGCCCTTCCCTGGGGTTAAACCGGACCACGCTCTCTGCGGTCCTTCCCGCAGCCCGCTCGGGCTCTGCTCCTCGCCAGGTGTGTATTTGTGGCACTCCGTCTTCCGCAGCGCTGCTGGACCGGGCGGCGCTGCCGCACCGCCCGCGGCGGAGCCTTCCCGAGCTGGTGCTTTGTCAAACCGGGACTTCATGCTGGAGTTTTCTCACGGCTCCTTTCAGCTGAGCCCTGGCCGTACTACTTTGCCCCAGGGACATTTGTAACTCTCCACTGAATGCAGGCTAATTAAATAGAGAAAGGATTTTTTAAATGGCCCCTTCAAACTTTAAAATGCCAAGTATTTCCAGCTTTTGGCCGTTCCACAAGAAGCCAAACAATTGGATTTCAAATTAAAAGTATTTTTATGACAAGGAAATACAATTTAATAATTGTTCAGGATTTTGGTTTCCAAGTTTGTTTCCGTGTCATATTTTGTCTGAATTCGAATATTTATAGAAACCTTTTTGTCCATATTCAGTATCCTTTCCAGGAAGGCTCTTCTACCTCAATTTATTGCAAAGTCTGTTTTTATATGGTGTACCTAAATGTAAAACTTAACTCT
>VZRV01010669.1:633726-694145 GCA_013398115.1 Falcunculus frontatus | reverse complement strand
CGGGGGCGGGCGGGAGCTGGAGATGCACACCATCAGCTCCAAGGTGTTCGGAGACATCCTGGACTTCGCCTACACGTCGCGCATCGTGGTGCGGCTAGAGAGCTTCCCGGAGCTCATGACGGCCGCCAAGTTCCTGCTGATGCGGTCTGTGATTGATATCTGCCAGGAGGTCATCAAGCAGTCCAACGTGCAGCTCCTCGTGCCCCCCGCACGCCCTGACATTATGCTCTTCCGTCCGGGGGCTGCTGACCTCGGCTTCCCTCTTGACATGACCAACGGTGCCACTTTGACACCCAATGGCAATGGCATTGCTGGCATGCCTGAAGACGAGGCCACACGGGCTGCGCTCACTGCTGCACAGTCCTCCCTACCTGTCCTGCAGGGTGTGGACCGCCTGCCCATGGTGGCAGGACCTCTGTCCCCACCACTGCTGGCCTCACCCTTCCAGAATGTTGCTGCTAGTGCCCCCACTTTAAGCACCAAGAGGGGCAGAGGGCGTCCCCGTAAAGCCAATCTCTTGGACTCCATGATGTTTGGTACCCCAGGGGGCCTGCGAGAGGCTGGTATCCTGCCTTGTGGTCTCTGTGGGAAAGTATTCACGGATGCTAATCGTCTTCGTCAGCACGAGGCTCAACATGGGGTGACAAGCTTACAGCTGGGCTACATAGACATCCCACCCCCACGACTGGGTGAAAATGGTGTTCCTGGTCAGGATGACCCTGATGCACCCCGAAAAAGAAGCAGGACGAGGAAACAGGTGGCCTGTGAGATCTGTGGCAAGATTTTTCGGGACGTGTACCACCTGAATCGGCACAAGCTGTCACACTCTGGCGAAAAGCCTTACTCTTGTCCGGTGTGTGGCTTGCGGTTCAAGCGGAAAGACAGGATGTCCTATCATGTTCGATCTCATGATGGCTCTGTGGGAAAGCCCTACATCTGCCAGAGCTGTGGAAAAGGCTTTTCCAGGTAAGAGAGTGCTTGTATGGACCGTTGACGCAAACAGAGACCTAGGAAGGTGACTTTCCTATCCCTTGGAAACGTACTTAGGATAATTTGACTGTTCCATTTTAAAATGTTTCAAGGAATGAGACTTCCATCATTTCCTCTGGGATGCTATTCTGCAAGCTCTTGGAAGGGTTTAAAAGTAATTAAGACATAGAACTGGGAGTCAGCTGGCTTCTGGCTAACGTTCGTTCCCAGCTTTGTCTCAGAGTTGGTATATGTGTGTCCTTGGGCAAATCAGTTAGTCTCTCCCTCAAATGACTCTTCTGTGAAATGGGTATTGAAATAATTACCTGCCTCACAGAAGTGTCTTGAGATCACTGATGTGTAGGTAGTTTGAAGGTGCTGTTGAAGTGCAAAATAATACATCTCAAGATTATTTTTCTCGTATCCATTTTAAATTTTCTTTTTCTTAACTTCCCTTCATTTCTCTTAGTTCGTAATGTTTTTTATCACCCAAATGTGAAGGAAGAGGTGAGATTTCAAAGGCTGCAGCATCAAGTATCTTTTAAATACATGATCTTTGTGTCCTTTGGGTTTACATCCTTCTGAAGGGGATCCTGTTTCTGCCTGCAACATACGTAAGATCTGTGCATTTAATGTTGCTGATTTTTTGTTGTCGCTGTTTGTGGGAGCTAATTTAATAAGTAGTTTGGTACACGTAGTTGTGTTAGTGGTATCTTATAGTCTGAGTTAATGAATTTGAAATTTTTTTGGAAGTTTGCCTCTCGCTTTGAGTGTAGAAGTAGTGGGGGGGAGGGGGATGCATACACTGCTATTTCTGTACCAGCAGTCGGTTTTCTACAGCAGTTGATTTGCTCATACGTGAGGGAAGGAATCGAGATCTGAAAACAAAAGGCCATCAGGCTATGTAAATTGTGGAATCGTGCCCCCACTCTCTTTTTGATAGAAAGACTTTGTGTTACTGAAACAAATTATGAATATGTAGCCCCACCCCCCTTTTTTTTTAAATCGTCAGTAATTAGGGATGCATCTTCATAAGAGCTGCAGATTCAGTGATGGAAGGTCACAAAATGAAGATTTCATCTTTGGCTGGAAGTGAAAGTACTTTTCTTACTATAGCACTACCTCGGATCGTGTACCAAGTTTTACTGGCTTTATTGACACTTAAAGATTTCTGCTGTTGCTGTATGAAAGGTTTTTGTCATTAAGGGAAAGTGAGAAATACATGCTGAGTTCTCATTTTTCCCAGTAAGTTAATGTGAACAGGTGGGAATGCTGTTACAAAAGTAAACAACAAAACTGCTTGCGTATCTGTAAAACCGAAGTATGAATGAAAACTAGAGACTCTTAAGTTTCAGTATTCAGTCTTAGGAGCAGCCAGAGGAAGTTGGAAGCGTGATGTCTAATTTTAGTATCCTTTCCTATATTCAGTAGCGCAGCACATGAGGTTGCTGGGCTTGAGGTACCCAGAAGGACCCCAACCAGTCTGTCCAGTTACACCGCTCCAGCCCAGCGCTGGAGCATCGGGTTTAAGAGCCTCACTGCAAAGTTCAGCCTATTTTCTGTCTACAGTGCATGAATTCCATTCCCGCGCCCTCTCATTGGTGCAGCTGGGAAGTTGGGGGAGGAGAGGGTGGAGAACTTGTTTCCAAGCAGTTATGGTCTCATACAATGAAAAGCTTTCTTCCCACTAGGAGAAACTCCCACCAGGACAATCTGCAGCTCTTCAGTCCTTTCTTTGCTTCAAAGTAGGCTTTGCCGGTTGTGAAGAATGGTCTAACTTTTTACAGTAATAATTTGCTCTTCCATTGCACCTTCTAGTTGGAAAGTTCAGAGCACTTTATTTGTATTAATGCGGTCTCCCCACCAAGTTGTAAGTTGGGAGTATTTTTTTATGTTCCAGGTGGAAAATGTGTCACAGCAACAGAGTTTAGAGTCTTTTTGCACAGAGGTGCTTCAAGTTGGCTTTTTACATCTGTGTTTGGGACATAAACCAGAGGGGTCTGATTTTCAAATATTCAGCAACTGTAAATCAAAGTGCCCTGATTGTTAAGGTCTAAATAGGGTTTTGGACGGGGACATGAAGGCTTGGAAATCGCAACTTGTATTTCCTGTTTCCTCTGATCATTCAGTCGTGATTTCTTCCTGAGAAAATGCTGCCTTTTTAGCAAGTTGGAGAGGGTACATAACAAGGTAGAGTCCCAGTTGTTGGCGATCTCGTTCTTGGAAAGTTAAATATCACTACATTTGTAATAGATACAGCACTGGGATATTTTTTTCTTTTTTCTTTGTTTTTGTTTTCTTTTTTTCTTTTTTTTTTTTGGTTAAAATTGTAATTTTATTTTTAATATTTGTTTTAAGTGTGCTTATGTGTATTTTCCTTTAAGGCCAGACCACTTGAATGGACACATCAAACAGGTGCATACCTCAGAGAGACCTCACAAGTGTCAGGTAGGAGCCAGAGGGGTTTAGACTGATGTTGTGGGTAATCTTTGGCATTGCATTTATGTGTGCAGACAATTTTGAAGTAACAGTAGAAATACCATGTATATGTGAATTGGGATAAATGTTTGTAAAGAACAGTGTTCCACAGTGACATCTGCTTTACATCCCTCCCGTCCTGCCTCACCTCATCTACAGCTTTGGTCCTCCTGCCTCCCCCCCTTCTACCAGATGTTCTTCCCTACTGTGCTGTTTCAGTCTCACCCTGGATCTCTTACACAGCCACCTGGGCTTGGAGTCAATGTCACTGATGATTCCTTCCCTTTTTTTTAATTGCAGTTGTTGCCATCAGGAGGCTCCAATGCTGACTTCATTTTTTTAGAATAATTTCAATAAAAAATTAGTAAATTGTAATTATTGTAACTTGTCAAGATACTATTTTTTTAAATTGCATAGCCTTCAGAACATTGCACTGAGCAAAATTGGAAGCTTTTTTTATCCCAGGGAGAATATAAATAATGGCATCACAATATCCTTTGTTGTACAATGTCTTAATGTTGTATATAGTTTTTTACAGTTAATAAGGCTTGAAAGATCAAATGAAGGAAGATATTTTGTAATTCATTTATAGAGAGATTTAAAAGGTGCCTGGAAGTATCAGTTAAAACCAAAGTTGAGAATCAGCTTCCACCATCACACATTGCCATCAGAGAGATGTTGGGCAAACTTTTAAAACAGTTGTTGGGCTAAGAGTCTCCATGCTTGGCTTCTGAAGAAATATTTAATATATACTCAAAGAAGCTGGAGCAAGATTATTTTATTTTTTTCTCTTTTGAAGACAGTGAAGGTTAGAGGATATTTTCCTCTAAAATATTTACCACGTTTTATGAACCTAGTCAATCCTATATGACTGCTGCCTCCTGATCTGCATTTTTGCATGTGTTTTGACACACCTACATTGCCTTCAAATTGCGAGAGTTTTGACCATTTTGCAGTTTTAAGAATCCTGAGATCAGTTTTCCAGACAGCTGGAGCCATCTAAAGGTTTCTGTTGACATCCATATGATCTGTGAAAGCCCATTTGAAAGTCAGGCAATAGAGCTGTCACATTGATTTAACTGTATGTCCTATATAAAGCCTTAGATTGGCTCAAGCTTCTTAAGATGATTTATGGGTTACAGATTTATACAAACTGGAAAATTCCACTCGTAAAAAGAATTCAAAATGTGGGGACAGCAAGAGGTCTGTGGATGAACTGATGATGAATGTTTGCATCCCAACATGAACAGACAGTCATCAGTCTTTTGCTAGTTGATACCAAGATTATTTGGTGAACACTGTTTACAAATAACACTGATAGCTGTTAATTGTCCTTTGCCAGCTGATGACCAATAACTTTTTTTATAGTTTAACATCGATTTAAGAATATTAAATCAATATTAAATTCAACTCCGTGTGAATCAGAGGATACACTAAGAGCTCAAAAGTAAAGAAACATGGAAGCTAAGATGGCACAGCCAAGCTCAGTTCTGTTTCCTTGCACACATGTATTTTGTGATATCGGTTTCCAAGAACAGTCTTTCTTATCATATGTTCTCTAAAGTGCCATAATGTTGTATGCACTGTTCATTCAGTTAAAAGGTACAGGCTAGAGGTTACAGTCATCAGGACAGAGTTGAGATTGTCCTTCAGTCTTGGTTTGTTCTTGATTTTTGATTGCTTAGCCCTGCAAAGTTAATTTTTCATGAGTCTTAAGGCGCAGAAAATTTGTCAGTGACGTGTTGTATGTCTTTGCAGAAAATGCTTTGTAATATCCTATCAGATTTAGAAAATCTTCTTGAATATGTACAGATCTGATATACATTGTAGAAACCACAGAAGGGATGCAGTCACTGAAAATTTGTTTCAAGTATGAAAACTGATGTATAAATTGATAAAGTTCTCCCTGTGATTATCTCATAACCCATTATGCATCTGTTCCATGATATGTATCTAACACACGATCTGGCCACCAAGAAGGAAAATAGCTTAATATTGGCATGTTGTTTGCCCATTTTCCATTCCCTTTTTCCATTGATTTTGTTTGGCAAATTAGTTCCCCATGAGAGCAGCCTGAACAGGACTGAGCATCCTTTTTGAATCTGTTCAGTTCCTGTTGAAAATTCCTGTTATTGTCATACTTTGTTTATGTTTACTGGAAAAGAGAATTACTCTGTCAGTTAACAGAGGAGCATTCCAGAATCCTCTATTGTGATGGCATTTTTGGAATTTGTGCTCTGTTATGATTTAAACAAACTGGCCATTTACCTGAGCTCTTACATAACTTTGCAAACTGGTGATATGTAACGTTTTGTTGATGTGGCATCACAGTACACTTTGGAGTACCAAAACAAAAGTGGGAGGGTGTCAACCCAACTTTGGAATAAATGAAAGTATGAGAAACAGGACAATTTTAAGCTGAACATCCCTGCAACAGCTGTAGTTTTCAGTGCTCAGTTTGTAATCCTGCACACATCCCCCTGAAATAATGTCTATGCTTCACAGATCTTTCACAAGTATCCTAAGTTCCAGCACCTCTAGCACCTGATGCCAAAGTCTTGACTCCAGCTTTTTCATTACTGCTAAGATAGACTCAGATTAGGGAAGGTCTCCACAGAGTCAAAGCAGCTGAGAAATCAGATCCAAGAAGGTGCTTTGGTGTCCAGGTAAATGGCACTCTGGATCTTTTCCCTTGGATTGTTGCACTGGTGCATTTTTTTTTTTTCCCCTCAATCTGACAGTTGAGTTCTGGATATAGGAAAAGGGGTAAGTCAGTTTTATAGCCAGAATGGAGTAGCTCAGATACTGACTCCATGGGATGGGGTGAAGCTGTTGGCTTTTGCGTGTCAATGCATGAAAGTCAGGCTGCAGTTTGGGAGCAAACGGTGATCTGAAAATCTGTGGACGTGAAAGAACAAGGGGAGAAAACAGAAGTTTGCTCCTCTACGAGACAAGACAGGTTGTTCTTCTGGCAAATTAAATTAAAAAGAAAAATGCAGGTTAAATTAAAGCACGACTTAATTGGCATCCCAAGTCCAGTGCGTATCCCATTGATTTCAATGCAGAATGAGTTTCTTCCTGTCCTAATTTCTCTTACTTCCTGCCTATTAGCAGGAAAATGGCAGCCACCATGGAATAAGCTCAGAGACATCCACATCCATAGAAAAGTTGAAACTTCAAGAGGTATTTCTTAAACAATGTTTTTTAAACTTTATGTATTCTTTTTGATCTATTTATATACCTGTGCAATGTTTGATAGGAAAGCACTGGAGAGTTTTCTTCTATGATTAACAATTAATGATAAATACTTAGCACTCGTTTAGCACTTCACATCTTTCATAAAATAAAACTTTTTTTTTCTCTATACCTTTTATAAATATTAACTATTTGAATATTAACTTTGGGGTTTTCTTTAATCCTGGTCCTGTCTCCCATTGTTATAATTCAGCTAAACTGGTTCTTGCTTTCTCCACTGGACTTAATTATTGTTTTTAAGCTTCGTTGCAGATATATTTACTCTATAGCTTATCCAAAGGTGAGCTTTATACAGCTCAGCAGCAAGAGTGAGAAATCAAACACATAAATTATTATATTGCTTTTCCCTAAGTTTTCAACTTGCTAAGTTCACTGTGGGGATAGATACTGTTTTACTTCTGGCATCGCTGTATTTATGTGATTTGTCTCTGGTCTGCTTCATCAGCTAATGCACTCCCAATGCTCAGGTATGGACCTTCCTGCGGCTCCATAGCTTTAGAGTTATTGATGATGGATCTCTTGGCTGTCATTGTTGATAGTCTAGTTATAGATCTTTAGTTGATATCCAACAGATTGATTAGTATCAGTGCTGCAATCCTGCCTTAAGAGAGAGTGCTTACCTCTAAGAACGTTTTAGAAAGCGAAAGCTGCACCTGTTTTGCTCAGCGCTGTGTACTGAGATTTCAAATGAAGAAAAATCTTACATGTTCAAGAATTTGCCTCTTAAACTTCAATACTTGTAATTTTTAAATCTTTGTCTGGTGGGCCTAGTTAAACTGTGTATATCGCAGAAATCCAGATAATTTTACTGTTGCCTTTTTAATTTCATTAAGTCCTGATCCTCTGAGGTGTTAAGTCTTGTGCTTGCTGTAGAGCAGCCTCAGCTCCGTGGGAGTTTTCCACACTTAAGCATCTCACAGGATCGAATGAGTGTAAAGCCTGTTGAAATTGATAGGTGCTTTTCAGCTGCCTTTAATGCTTTTTGGATTAAGCTCTTGATTAACTGAATTCTATATACATGTTATCCTCCTCTGTATTGTCAATTTCACTTACTTGAATTATAATTTTGGAATTTTACTAAGATTGTTACTTTAACAAGTCTTATCTCTATTGAAACAGTGGTTTAATTACACACTGATATTTAAAAATACAGACTATATCCAATTCCCAAGACACTGAACAGCCTCATATTGTTTCTTTGGGGGTTCTGTTTATGTCTCTTAAAACTGTGTTATTTTATATAAAGTTGGTATAAACAAAACACTGTACACTCTTGAATGTCACTGCTCTCCCTTGGTCTGGTCATTCTGATGTGTGTTTGCTTTTGTTTCTCCTCTTGCACTTGTGAAATGGTTTAGACTATAACTCTAATACCTTGTGCAGCATATTGCTGGTGATTTATTTCCCTTCACACATTAGAGACAGAGCAAGCCTTTCAGAACTGGCAGGCCACTGTAACAGGCTGTGGGCACTGCCTGCCTGCCCACCCATTGCTGGGATTATAAAAATGGGAGGGAGCCTTCATTCATCATATGGATTTCAGCTGGAAAGTGGGCAAATAGAATCAATATTATCTTATGCCAAATCAAGCTTGTTTTCTGGTAGTAAGTGGAATATCATACCTTGACCAGGGGTAAGTTAAAACAGATTACAATGTCATGCAGTTATTTTGATACCTGCTCAGTTTTGAGGCTTCACTTCTACAGTTTTCTGCACTGCTGCTGTGGATACCAGGATGACTCTTCTACTGTCTCTCGTCGTATTGTCATCCCAGATAATTCTCTGATCCTTTGTTTGTACGTCTTTACACTCCAAAAGAATTCCATGTACTGAAGTTAGATTTATCTCATCAAAGAGTAGAATTTAGGAAGATGACAGAGAGGACATTTTGAGTGGTCTAAAGTGATTGTAATGGCTCAGCGAAATGGCAGAACTTACTGTAAATTAAACAAAGTGATTTGTGCTATTTCTTTTGCTAAATATTACTTAAAATTTTAGTATCTTCATCCTCAGAAAGGAGCTAAAGCCTTACAAGTCTATCTTGGTGTAAGTTTTACTGTCTGTAGTGTGTCAGAGCTGTTTTCTTGCTGCCTTAATTCTTTTGAGTAGTAGCATTACATCTTGTGCAATGTGTTGATGTTCTGAATTTTTTATTTGGGGGAAAATGGCTTGTGCATCATGTCGTTTTTGTGTTTGCACAGGATCTAAGGTATTCACTCTAAAGAATACTAAACATATTCAACAATATCAGTGCTGTTAGCAGAGTTGATGAGTCACATGGTTCTCGTTATACCTGCAGACTTGTAATGCTTCCTTTGCCACTCGTGACCGGCTGCGCTCGCACCTGGCATGTCATGAAGACAAAGTTCCATGCCAGGTGTGTGGGAAGTACTTGAGAGCAGCATATATGGCAGATCATTTGAAGAAGCATAGTGAAGGACCAAGCAATTTCTGCACTATCTGTAACCGAGGTAATGAAGAAACAATTTTTTTATTCCAATGGGATGGGACAGCACTCGAGGGGAGCTGTAAGGCTGCATGACTCTCTGCAACAGGAGGAGGTTATACCCTGTATGTGTACATATTTTGCTTTTTCTACTGAATACTTAATACTGAAACTGATGGAGTATAGGTCTGGCCTTTTCACATGGCAGATAGTTCCCAAAGAAACTCAGTTGAAATCTGAAGCAAATTTTACTTACTAAGTAGCCAGATCCCTATAACAATAACCATGATAAGTTGCCTTACTGCTGTTCAACATACATCTTTTTTTTTTTCTGTACCTGGTTAGACTTGAGCAGTTGCAGTCAGTTTGGAAGAAGAATCTTAGAAATACACATCAAGCAGAAAATTATACACTGAACATAAATCTACGTTATGTTTTTAAGTCTTACTTAACCTCCTGCTGCAACAGAGTCAAGCTGCTTCTCCCTCTTAACACAAGAAATTGCTTTGTATTAATGTACATATCCAAAACATATTTTTGTAAAGAGCACTAGAAATGTGCTTTACCTTTATTTGTACAAATACAGCTTTTCACAGTTGGAAGGGATCCATAAAGATCACCGAGTCCAACTCCCTGCTCCTTGCAGCACTATGTAAAACTAAATCATATGACTAAAAGCTTGTGAAGCTTTTCCATCTGTTTGTGGTACTCTTCAGTTGGAGAGAGTTAGAAATTTAGGCTTTGTGGGATGTAAGCCATGCTGGAAAAATTATTTTGACTTATTGGTGTCTTTTTTTTTGAGTGATTAATACACAACTTCAAAATGCCTTGTTGGCTCACACAGGTATACATAGTAGGTGTTAGAAGAGATTGCTGCTGTTTTTTGGGATCTTGTTTTTTCTGACGAGTCTTTTTTCCTGACATGTGTTCTCTTTTCTAGTTTAAGAGAGGTGAAATCTTTTGAGAAAATAAAGCTCTTCTGTGTTCAATATGCAGACTGTACAGGGAGCTTTTGGAGTTGATGAGTAATTAGACATTAAATTGCAAGGGAGGTGTTTCCACTAGTTGAACAGTCTGTAAGGTCCTGAAAGTGCTTTTATCAGTGTGAGTGGAAAAGGCATCTGGGCTGAAAATCTTCAGATTTTGAAGCTCCAGGTAGATGGTGTGAAATGAAGCTTGCTTTCCTTTTCATCTGAAGGCCTGGCTTCTGAAAAACTGCTTAAGCTTATCCCTATTCTTTTTGTGACAACAACATGGAAGATAACTGTTCGAGATCCAGGTGATATCCTGCTCTCTTTCCGTTGAACATGGTGCCAGGCAGAAACTCGGATGGGTTGGGAGGAATTGTCTTGTTTCCACTGTTTGTAAGCTTGAGTTTCATCTTAACTACCACTGGATGTCACTGCAGCTCTTTGGAAATGGAGCCAGTATGACAAAGACAGACTCGGCATTCCAACAATAAAATGACTAAGTGGTTTATTCACATTTTACAAGTCTAAATGTACAGTGGCAATTTAAATAAAATATACGCTTATCTGTAGAAGGACAGGGAACCTGTTTTACAGCAAACTGTGAGCAACTACTTTCTTCTTACAGTTTGTGTATTTCATGGGAGTTGTCAGAATTGTCTGCTGTGAATTTCAGTTTACATCAGGATTTAAAAAATGGAATCATGAATAATGAATAACGTTAAATTTTATAGGAAGTGTTAAAATTCATAGGAAGAGGAAGCTGCAGACTGGATTTGTCAAACAATTGTGTTGTACACTCATTGTTTTATGGTGTGAATTTTGATTATAGATGTATGATCAATGACAGCAGAATTTGTAATCCCGAGTGTTCTAGAATCAAAGTATAATGTTCATTTTTTTAAATAGTTATTTTTTTAATTTTAGAGCCTGGCAACATGAAGTCTAATGGGAAATTTCTGGATTAGAAACATCTATTTGATAGGCATTGGTAAAGTCAGAAGCCACACGCAGTAACCTGATCACAGCTGTGCCATGGCTGCGGTGCTTGTGCAGTGGGATTTTGTTTATTCTTCCCTTGGCTAATGTGCTGATGTATTTTTTAATTGAAACTTAGCTGGTTCTGGATATAGTAATTGTCAACCTCTGGCTATAGTAATTGTCAAGCAAGAATGCTCTACAAGTTCAAGCTGCTTGTGGAGAGAATTTTGGATGTTGGCCCACTTAAAAAAAACGTGGATGAAAAGGTGACACTTTACACAGCTGAACATTCCCAGTGTTAATGACAGAGCTTAGACTCCCTCAGTTTATCCCACTGGACTGAAGGCTTTTCTGTGGAACTTAATCAAGTGTCTCATGTTGTTTTAAAGGTTTAATGGGTTTGGAAGATGGGGATGGAACTCAGTACCTGACAGAAAGCAATAGCCAATGGTTTGCCATGTCATGTGTGTACTCATTTATTGATCATACTTATTTCTTTTACAGTGTGGCAGTATAATTTTTTTAAAACTACCGGCTGTGATTTGGTGTTTTTTCCAGGCTATTTTCTTACTTAGAATAGTCATGGAAGCAATTAAATCTTGTTAAATCAGGGAAACAATGAAGTGGTTTCGAGGAGTTTTGTGTTGTTGGTTTTTTTCCCCTGGGATTTTGGGGGTTGTTTTGGTTTGTTTGTTTGTTTGTTTTTGCTTTTTGGTTTAGTTGGTTTTGTTTGGGGTTTTTTTAAGAAATTGTCTAAAATGTGCTTAAAAACCTAATCCTCAAGCCTCACTTTTTAAGACAAATTCTCTTTAATCAGTTTAAGTAAAAAAGACGTGCTCCTGTTGTGTTGTTATCCAATCTTCTATTACCATCCTTAGGAACTTTATTTGCTTGTATGGGCTTTTTCAAAGAATTCAAGAGATTAATGACTTTGGTTGGTCTAGAGCTGGTACTTAGTAATAACACGTGCAACTCAGAAATCTGGGTTTGTGTTTCAAACACATACACATTGTTTGTTTCACAAAAATCAAATTAGTTAGGAAAAGAGTAAATATTCCAATCACAAATGAGAATTTATTTTTCACACTGAGTTCTTGTACATTTCATGGTAGACAGAGTCCATTAAAGCAAGACACATTCTCCTCATGTTCCAGCTAAATCCAAATTACAGCTTTTGGGCAAGAAGCATCATGCAGTTGTTTCTATAGTTTATCTCCTTATAAATGTTACCTAAGAGATCAAGGGATAGGTCCCATTTATATAAAGCAGACCATTTCCTCTCTATACATGTTCTAATATTGGTTCTTCTGGTATGTAGAAATACTCTGCTCTGCAAAGTAGAGAGATGTGTATGAGTAAAGCAATAAAGACATTCCTTCTCTGAAAAATGCTGTCACTTTATCCTCTGGGTTAGTGTGATTTTGCTCTGAAAGAGACTTTTCAGAGTGAAGGGTTATTGTCTATGAACCCCCATCTTCCTAGGACAGGCATTTGTAATTAAAGTCTGGTGGAGATAAAAAGGCCAGTGCTAAGTGTTTCAGGAAAAAATTAGGATGGAAACAACCCCAAAAAAGTCTCCCTTTAAACAGTTTCCCATGAAGCAGTTGGCATTCTTATGGTTTTGATGGAAGTCGATGACTCACATGTTCATCTGCCAAGTGCATAAAGGGGAGCTAACACACTTTGCAGCAGTTTTCATTATATAAAACCATGTACTCTACAAATAGAACTGCAGAGTTGAGAAAAAATACTGTGTAGCAGAGATTACAAGTTCAGATTCGCCTGTGTCAGTTGTAGTATAGAAAAACACTGAATACCTGCATGTAGTCCTTTTTTAATGGTTGGCAGTGAGATTTTAAGGCATTGCTGCATCAAAGAGGTTGATCTCAGCATGCATGTGGTTATTAGCCACATGTGTGAAATAAGGGAAGTACCTCATAGGTGGAAGTGTCACCATTATATCTGTACACTGTGCCCTTTTCTCTACCAGTCAAAGAGTGGTTCTTTCAGGTCTACAGTGAATTTTTGGTATTTGTAAGAATATATTCTCTTGTTGCCCAGTGAGATTTTCAATGTGGCATTTCATGTCTGAGGGTAGGTCTTGCATTATTTTGGAGGGTAATATCCTTACATTAATTCCCTGGATGACTTGGCCTTGGTGAGTCCACTCCATTATATTTTGACAGTTGTATGTTCTTGGTTTCTTCAGTTGTGATCTATCTACTTTTCTGTACTTTTACCTTCAACTCAGGGGTCCACAGTAACTACCTCTTGTTCATTCTCAGCAACCTGCCTTTTTTCCCTTTAGCGGGTTGCTGTGGGGTTCTGTCTTGCTTTGCAGGACCTGTGTATGTAATTCTTAATAACCCCTGGGTAAAAGTCTGGGTAGAGTGATATTCTGTGTGCTAGGCATGGGGAAATCTAGTGTAAAGCCACATTCATCATTAAATTCAGCACCTGAAACTAACAGCTGCAGTCAGAAAATCTACCCTGGAGAGGTGTGCAGTATTTGGTTTGCATCCTTCCTAATATATTATTATATATCATCAAATTAAATGCAGTTTTATCACTACAAAAATGGCTTTATGGTAGAATATCTATTCATATTTTAAGCGAAGTATTGTTATGAAAGTTCTCTTGCAAGGACTTGTGCTGTAAATGCTGTATTGGTTTAAAAAAATCTAGGGCTTGGGTTTTGTCTCTCCAGAAAGGGAACCTGCAACTCTGGGTCTGTGATGGTGAACCTTGTGTTGTGTTCTTAGTTGTTAGTGGAAAATGTTTCTAACATGAAAGTGCCATAATATTCTGTTCAAAATATAACAGAAAATTAAGCTGGTTGTTGGTAGTAGCTTTACCTCTGTAGGAAGTCTTTAAAATTCTGTCCTCCTTGTGCCTCGTATATGGTCCAAATGTACTGACGGTAATTGCAGATCTTCTTAAGGTTGAATTTAAAAACATTCCAAAGTATATGTGAGATAATTTATTGCATTAAAGAAAAGGGACATATTTGTGAGACTTGAAAAAATATTTTTAAAAGCACATGCACAAATGTAAAAATCTGGTTTGTTCAGAAATCAATTGTTTGATATATGTGTTTTTATTTTCAGTGTTTGTCACTTACGGATCAGAGCTATTAAAAATACTGAAATTTATTTTTAATATTTTTTGTTAACTGTAGACAAAATATGAGTTCTAGTATATTTTTTAAAACTCAGGATGAGCTGACTGCAGGAAATGTTTTTCAAAAATTACTACAGAACAAAACTGTATACCTTAAAAAGTTAACAGTTTCAGCTTTCTGCCCTCTAGAAGTCACTATAAATGCTAGAAACCTAAGGGGAAAGCATACTAAAAACCAATGAGGGTTGTTACTAGATAGCATTCTTTCAAATCTTAACAGCGTAAAATAAACTAATTGGAACTATCTTCCAAAGTATTATCAGATGACAAAAGCATTTTTAATTAAAATAAACAAAACAGCACAAAAATGATGAAGAGACATCGGTGCCTTTTTGTATGATGTCTCTTCTGCCTTTTTTTCCAGAAAGTTTCATGTCACCTGCTAGGTTTGCTTACCCAGAATTTGTTTCTCAAGGAGGCTGTTGTCTTTTTTCTAACAAAAAGCAAACTCAGTCTGATGAGAAGTGTGCATTGCATTACTGCCTGGTGATGACAGGAATCCTACCTGAGCATGTCAGAGGGAACTGGTGGAACAGCAGCTTTGCAATAAGGGAGCAGGAGTAAGAGAAAGATTAAAGGAACAGGGAAGGCAGATGTGTGTCTTTGCTGGTAGCAGGATCTCATCTCCTTTTATCTTGTTTAGGTTTCTCCTCTGCCTCCTACTTAAAGGTCCATGTTAAAACCCACCACGGTGTTCCCCTTCCCCAGGTCTCCAGGCACCAGGAGTCCATCCCGAATGGGGGAGCAGCGTTCCACTGCGTCAGGACCTATGGCATCAAAGGCAAGAGACTCGCTGCTCTGCACCTTGCTGCTCTGTGCAGAACTTTGTGTTGTGGGGTGTTGGGCTGGGCACAAGAAAGGGGAGGGAGGAAGGACAGGGACAATACTGGAGAGAAGCTTAGGGAGATGCAGAGAGATTCCATAGCATCACATAGGGTATAATACCTGTCATTGGATAGCCGATTTAACAAAGTCTAGGGGAAGGAGAGGGACACAGAAGAGTATGTGATTTTTTGGCAGCTTCTTTGATTTGGAAGATTGAAAAAGCCATGTTAGTTCATCTTGACCCTCTTCCTTGGAGCAGTCAGCATCTGAATTTTGCCTGAGGGCGAGTTCATTAGTCCCACTCCACTTGAATCTCACGTCAGTCAAACCCCATTTCTGGTTTTGAAGAGGAGCCATACTGTACATGCAGCCAGCTGTCTGTAGCTAAACTTGAACTTCTCAATGCAGTTGTTGGGGAGGAGAGGTGTAAAGGGTGATAATAGTACTGGTGCTATTTTGTTGTTTCTAACATTCATTAACTTCAGGGGGGGGAAAGAAAAAGATGTTATTGTAAGCATAGGTAAAGAGTATTTAACTGCTGAATAAGTAAACCGGTGTGTTTACCTGCGTAGAATAGGTTTTTGCTTCTTGGTTTGAGCTGTCAGTATTCCCGGTGAAGGTGAAACATCAGAAAATTCTTCAAAGCCACAGTTATCCTGGTTTTATTCTTGCCCAGGAAAACACAGCAGGCTGGGTTAAACAAAGTCTGTGGCAGCAGAAAGCTAGAGTTGTGTAATTTTTTCTGTTGAAGTCTTGATAGAGTAACTACAGAAGCCCTTTAGTTTTGGGTGGTGTGCTGACTTTAACAAGAGATTTATTCCAGCTCAATGATGTATTGGTTTCATGCATATCCTGTTAGGTTTGTAATGCTGAGTCCAGAGCAAATCTGTCTTTTGGGTTGTGCCAAGTGGTTCTTTGGTCTCTTAGAGTTAATAGTAGGTACAGCCTATTTTTATTCAAAGACTCGTTTAGTGAGCACGTCTGGATTTCTCCCGCTCATTCACATGCACTGAGCAAAAAAGTATGGACAAACTTCCTTGGCATGATGCCATAGGAGAATGGGGAAGACTCCAAACATACCAATGGCTTTGCCAGGACATAGATCCAAATAACTGAAATAATGTCCCTAACCTCTCTGCTGTTTCACACTACAGTATTTAAAGATAGAACAATTTTAGGTCGTGAAGTTCACTTCTAACAGTTTTTTACAAGTTGCACTTGTAAAAAAGAGTTCCTTGAGACTAAATGGAATTGCACTTCTTAAGTTGCAGTAGCTCACTGCAATTTTGCCGAGTATTTCCAGGTTTCTTCACATCTTGCTGCAGCCTGTTGTACTTCATGAAGTTTCTAGGCTCTCCCGCAAAGTATCAACAGTATTTCAGAAGTGTGCAAGTGAATTGCACAGTTAAAAACTCATCATTAGGTCCATCCTTTTTTAGTGTCTGAGGTGACAACATTGTGAGACATCCTTGGGATTCAAGAATTGTTACATAAACCAGAGACCCATTATGGTTGTATTCAGTATCATGACAAATCCCTAATAAAACCCCAGCTGTTACTCTGATAGCAGCCTGGTGGTTTGGAAAGGGGACCTATGCTCAAGGGCTTTAGACTATGAGGGATTGGATGTTAAGCGTGTATCATTCTGTTGTGACCGGCATTAATGTGATCAGGTGGTAACCAATCTAATTTATTTTAATGCATGTTAAATATCTTCCTTTGGGAGCTAAGATTCTGAAAACTCTCTTTTTTTTTTCCCGTAGAAGGCCAGAAATGTTCACATTCGGACCCGATTGAGAGTTCTGATTCATATGGAGACCTGTCTGACACCAGTGACCTCAAGACTCCTGAGAAACAGAGCACCAATGGGTCCTTCTCATGTGACCTGGCAGTCAGCAAAAACAAAATGGAGACGGAAGGAGAGAAGAAGTACCCGTGCCCTGAATGCGGCAGCTTTTTCAGATCAAAGTCTTATCTGAACAAACACATACAGAAAGTTCATGTCAGGGCCCTTGGTGGCCCATTGGGGGACCTGGGTCCTGCTCTGGGATCCCCTTTCTCACCCCAACAGAACATGTCTCTTCTGGAGTCATTTGGGTTTCAGATCGTCCAGTCAGCGTTTGCATCATCCCTAGTGGATCCAGAGGTCGACCAGCAACCAATGGGGCCAGAGGGGAAATGAGATCAGTCGGATCTTGACAAAGCAAAGCAGCAGTCTGGCTATAATGATAAGATGCTGAATGACAGAGGAAATAATGAAATTTGGTTCTATAGCTGAGAATTTTTTATTCATTTTAGCTTCCCTCTTTGTCTCATGCCCTACCCCACCTTTAAACCTTCACTGGGGAGAAGGAGAAAATGCTTCTTTAGCTGATAAATTACAGAAGATGGTGGCCTTGAATAGGAGACATGATGCAAAACAAGTGGAGCTTTAGAGGCTGCTGCTGATGTTTTCTTCATGTTCTTCTAGAAAAATCAAAAGTTACCAGCACTGGTCTGAGAATGAGACAGTCCTAGTGACCGAGGCACCTGGGGAGCTGCAGCTACAGGGAGCTGTGATTTTGTTCTCTCTCTATTCCCCCACCCTCCCTAAACTCCCCCAGAAAAACAGTAAGTTTTGAAAACAGACCCATTATTGAATATAACATTAAGTAAAATTCCCCATGGTTCCTAGCAGGTTACAATGCAGTTGTCCTTTTAAAAACAGAAAAATTTAAAGAAGGTGAGAGAATTTGAACCCCTTCTGCCTTTGTGAGGCTGTGAGTGCTGCAGCAGGACTGAACTGCTGAGAAAAATCACCTTTCAGAACAGGTTTTTTTTATTACTTTTGACCATTAAACTTGCTGTCAGGTTTTTAATTCTTTATTATTATTATTATTTTAGGACCTGTTGTAGTGAATTGCTACTGAAAAGCCAGTCTAAGGCGATACACAGAGCACTCGTAAAGCAGCAGTCACATTAGGGTTAGTATTAATTTTTTTTTTTAGATGTACCGTAATTAATAACTTGGCTAGTTGGTTGTTTTAAGTCTATGAAAGAAATAGTTTTTATGAAAAAAAAGAAAAACAAAAAAAAAAGGAAGGAAAAATACCATTACAGTCTGGTTGACTGGTGCTCATTTTTCATGTGGGGACCTAGGGGATGAACACGATCAGCTATCGGGTTAACACTATGTACCACTGACTTGTTTAGTGTGAATAAACCCAGGGGTTCACAGAGTGATTTTGGTTTAATTGGATTGGACTCTATTAAAGAAGTTAGTATGTTACTTTGCATCCCCTCGTTTTGTCTGGTTTTTGAGCAATTTAGCCACCTGTCCAGAAGGTGTGCAAATGAGAGCCAGTAAATAATATGTGAATCCCACTCTGCACTGTGCTGTATTCTCAGTGAGCTGGGCTTTTTGGCCACAGTCGTGCTCTCCTGATATGTCTCTAGTCAGGTTTGCAAAAGCTACTGTTACTCCTTTCTTTTCCAAATGAGAAGGGTTTCTAGTATAAGAGGTGGGAATTGCAAACAGCATATCTTTGAAAAAGAATTGATTACAAAATGCAAAGAAGCTGGACTCTAGGCTGTTGGACATTCCATTTAATCTGAAAATACCACTTGTGCAGAAATAATGTCCTTTCTTGACCCTCCCTTTCCTTCCATGTAACTAGTCAAGGTTTTATGTACCAAACCCAGGTATAAATGTTGTTTAACACAGGGTTAGGAGTTAGGAATACTCTGAGTTTTAATTATGGTTCTGCTGTTGATGCTCGAGGTCACATAGAACAGTTTCCTGAATTTATTCCTTAATTTCATATCTGTGAAGAATCTTCTCTACATCACGGTTGTTGAGAGGGTTATTGAGCAAAGGTTTGAGCAGTGCTTTGGTAAACTGCTTTGTGTATTGAATGTTTCTAAAAAGGCCACTCTGAAGAGCCCATGTCCTGCACCAAACTTGCATCTCATGAAACAGTATTTATCTCCATCATTAATACAGTGCTGGAGCAGGACAGAGCCCCTTAGACCCGGTTCTCATTTGCTGCAGGACATCTGCCTGTGTAAACATGCACAGAGACACAAACTGTTGTTGTACCACAGCCTGCATTGCCCAGGTGCTCCTCATCCAAACCCTGCAGCTGATGTTTAGTTGATATTCCCATTTTGGTTTTATGTTAGAATTAAAGAGCCCTTTGTAAGTTATGGATTTTGGAATTACATTCTAAATTCTACAGAGTTACAAGACCCAGATTCCCTGTTGTAAGAAGCTACCTTTTGTACTTGCTCTCGACTATTATAAATCAAGGATGAATAATCAATGGCTTTCTCTTTATAGCACCAGCACTTTCTAAATTGAGAGCATGTTGCAGTGGACTTGATGTTTTGCTATTAATCTGTGTTGGGAGACTGAAGGATATGTTCTTCTCCAGTCATCTCCTCCCAGAATCCTGGAATAGGTATGAGCCTCATTTAAAAGGAAGAACCACTGAAACAAACAAACCTCAGCACTAAAGCTTCATGGACTTGCTCTTGTTGTACTGGTAAGATTAGTGGACAGGTAAAAACAGAACATCTTAGAAAAGTGACAAAACATTTTAAAATACCTTACAAATCTAGTGCTGAGACAACCTTGTAAGCTGCCAAGCAAATCAGGAGAGAGCAGGCTTTTCAGTCAGCATAACAATTTGTTGGGATTAGCAAATGCAGCTGCAGTCACTGATTTACTAATAGCTCATAATTAATCCACAAGGGAAATTTCTGTTGAACTGAGGCTGTATGCTGAAAGATAGAAGTTTGTGTCCCCAGTGTTCTGTGCACTCAAAGAACGTGCATTAGTCATAAAATTCAACTCCAAAAGCTAAGTCCAGAGTATAGGATACTTTGATCCTACATTTAGCTCCCCTGACTTTAGTGTTACAAGTGGGTTGAATGTTGGCTATCTTATCAGAATTTAATTTTGGATGCTACAGAATTTGACCTGGTGAAACAAAAGTCTTTAACTAAAACCAAAGCTTTCTAAAACAGTGTGTTCTGCTTGTCAAAGAAAATGCTTACTAAGTTGTCATGAATACACTGAATTAAAACTACTTACTTCTCAGTCTAGTGGACAGGGAAGCAATTAGGCAGGAGGTTAACAATCCTGAAATGACAGTTCTAGATCATCCTAGTGTAAATGGGAGAGGTTTGTACCAACACAGGAGGCTGGTGCAGGCTAGTGCCAGTAGGAAGTTGGGCAGATTGTCAGCTGTGGTGTGTTTTCAGTGCTTTTTGCTTCTTTGGGGGCATACTGTTCCATTCTGGACAGTAATTTAATCTACATGCAAATTCTTTCTATTCTGTACTTTGGGAAATGCCTGTTTCTCATAGAACATGAGACAGATCCAAACAGACAGCTCAGCCTCACAAGCTCAAAGGGAAGTCTGTAACATGCCCTGAGCTGCAGCTTGTTGCTATTACATTTTATTTTTAATTGGCGTATAAGTGTATACATGATAGTTCTGATTTTGGGCCACCCTCGTTTCCTTGCCTTCTCCTTTGGAGGGACTACAAGCCAATGTTTGAGTTGGTGCACATGTCAAGAAGGAAACCAGTTCATGCAAATTTATATAATCAGACTTTCAGTATTTGTTTGTAATATAGGAGTCCCATAACCTCTCATCTGAGGCTCAGAGCCTTGTGTATTAGGTATGATGAAAACATCTTCAGTCATTCATAATCTATATATTAAAGACAGACAAGAAAAGAATAGATGCATAAAAGAGAATGAGTGAAAGATAAAGTACTAAAAATGAGTGAAAGATAAAGTACTAAAAACCACTCATGTTTACTCATGACTTAAGCATTCATGCTTAAGTGTTGTGTTAAATGTGGGGGCACAGACTTCTCAGGCTTCTTTTGTTGCCTGAATTTATCTTTATAAATGTTAATCCACAACAAATGCAAGGTAAAGCAATTTGATGTGAATTTATTCCATACTGAGTTAAATTAGGTGATGTAACCTTGCATTTGTCATGTCTTAAATGTGTGCAAACAGTGTGGCTCACCTGACACATGGCAGTGTGCATGTGAGCTCTCAATCCTAAGTGATCTGCCTATGATGATGTGGGAAATTGATAGCAGAACCAGAAATTGAACACAGATTTTTCCTTCTCTCAATCCAGTGCCTTAATTATAGTAGGGCAAAGTATTACATGTTGGGGGGGGATGAATTTTTTGGTTTTTAAAGTCTAGAACTATTAAGATGGTGTGGAATTGGTCTTCCTACCAATCTTTTGAATAATTGTAAATGCCCAGTCACAAATTTAGACCTGTTTGAGTGCCAGTGACTTAGGGAATATTTGTTATTTCCCATGTATTCCCTGAAATTATTGTTCCTCCCTCAACTGCTGTCAGCAGTAAGGAATGACTTGAATAGAAGAGCTGTGTAACTGAATGTCTATCTAACTCAACTAATTGAATTGCTAGTATGAAAGCTAACCTAGATTTTGTAGGCTCTGTTGTAACTTTAGTGTCTTGTTTTTTCACTAAATCTTTGTTCCTAGAATTCAATATCTAAACTTATGTCTTGAGTCGGGAGTGGGGTACCACTTTCAGCTTTAATTTTTTTTAAGGTGCTTGCTTGAGGAAGTAGATGCCAAAGTAAACTTCAAAGGAACTCCAGACTTCAGTGTTGGAAGAATGAATGGAGAGGAAGAGCTCTCCTTGGGTTTCATGAGAGATAAATGGACAAAATAAAAACAGCCACCAAAATTCTAAGTAATGAAACAGGAAAGGCTTTTCTTTATCACCAACAAAAATAATAAGATGTTTTCAGTTGTCACCGTGGCAGAAAGTCTGAGAGCAAGTGCCAAACAACACCATGGAATGTGCTGGCTTTTTCAGCATTATGATTATACCTTAACAGCATTGTCCATACCCAAATGTAAATTAAGCCAGCTTAGTACTGCTCACCTTTTTCTTGGGCACAATACCTGAGTTTTATTTGAACATAACAGAAGCTCACAGTGAATCCCTGAGCTTAGGCTCTCAGTTCCACCCTGAGAGACAAAACAAATGAGCAAAGAGGGAGGAAAAAAACCACTAGGAAAACTTAAAAAGGAAAACAGATTCTGGAAGGCTCCAGTGTCTCCTCAAAGAGCCACGTTTTTTATCCTGAACATCCTTTTCAAAACAAGATCCTTCAGCTGTTGTGAATGAGCCCTTGGGAACAGATTTGGCTTCCAGCCCAATCTGCTGCAGCTCCCTGGCCCTGTGAGAAGGCAGCATGTTCCAGAGCACTGAGCCTGGGACCCAGAGGGAGAGGGGCAGGCAGTGCTCCTGGGCTGCAGCCACAGTGTCATCTGCCTGCTCCTTTGACTCTCACACTCCACACATCCCTGTGCCAGTGTGGTGCCTACTCGGATGTGTGCAGCTCTGCAGATAACTCTGTTGGCTCTAAAACAAAGCAGGGAGCTATTTGGCTGAAAAGAAAAAAGAGAAAGCACCACTTAAAAATAGTGATATGACATAACTGCAGAGTGATGCAGCCCAGGAGCAGGAGCCCTGGCTGTGAGAGGTTGTGGTGATGGTTGGAATGGTTATGGCACATCAGTGAAAAACCACAACTGTGCCCTCTGTGGTGGCGGGCAGTGACAGCCTGTTTGCCAAGAATTAACACCCTGTGTCATCTCTAGCCTCTTCCTGTGTTGTGTTCCTGTCTGTAAAGTGAGATGATGATAACCCTTGGGTAAGAATGTGCCGATATTTAATTGATATGCCAAATTGTGATGCACAATTATGCTGCTGAACTCTGTCACAAATGTTTGGCCTCGCTGACTTCAGGTGTAATGCAAAGTTAAACAAACATTTGGCCACATTTTTCCTGAAAGGTGTGATATTTAAATTTATTTAAAGACTGCCTGGCACTATTGATCTGCTCTCAGGGTTTATGTGAATGAAGCTTTTCCTGGGTGGCCTCCATACTTGTACTGCAATTTTGGAGACCTTGAAGTGCTCTGAGCCGAGATATGCTGAAGGAAGGAGGTAACTGGAGTCTCACTGATGTTCCAGTGACTCCCTCCCAGCTCCTGTGTTCCATGTGGACCATGGAGTCACTTCATGCAGCCACTGGCATGCAGCCACTGGCATGCAGCCACTGGCAGCCATAAATGCTCTTGAGCATCCTGCAGTCACATAGTGACCTTGGGTAAGTGATTTTGTAATAAATCAATCTCATGCTTGCTAATACCTTTTTGGCTGCTGTGTCTACAAACTGGTGCCTTCTCCAGGCAAATTTTACATGCCCTCTGCAAAGTTGTCAGACTGACTGCTGGCTCTTAAGGAATCAACCAAGCCTTGCTCTTGGGCTCAGAATTTTTCTTCGGCACTGTTGTAATCTGAAAGTTTGCTGCAATTTGTGCAAATACCAGAGTAAGAGAGAAAATAAAAAGCTGTTCTTAGATGTCCTGTAGAGTGAACAACTGAAACATGAGTGTGGGATGAGCCAGGAAAACTGGCATTTTTCCCTGGCTGCACGCCATATGGAAGAGACAGTGCCTTGGAAGGGAAGGAGCAGAAAAGTTTGCCATTGGCTCTGATGAATCCCAATTCTGCTTCTACTGAAGTTGTTGGGAATCCTCCCATTGTCTTCAGTGTGAGCAAGAAAGGATCTTAGGTGAGGATGGATGACTCTTTCCCTACTTGAATGAAGTCTCTTGCCTATTTATGGGCCTGCTTCTATTGAAACCGAGCCTGTTTTAGCCTTTTTGGGTTCTTAGGGACCTGTTTGTATAAAGCAACTTACCTACCTATCTTTTTTTTTTTTCTATTGTGTGTATTTTTTGTATGTTCTGTTGGAAGGTGAAGCCTCTGTAGAAGGGGATACAAAACCTGATTTTTAAATAGTAATAAACCAAAAGAGAATTAAACTCTGCAGGCTGCATGCATTCATTTCCTGGAGATGGAGAGTAGAGACCATGAGTGCACAGAGAGATGGCCTGGACTTCTCGTATGTCGAAATCTTCCCCTTTTCAGAGATAGTTCTGCCTTTGCACATCTCCACAGCTCTATGTGAGAATTCGTAGTGTGGTGGGCAGGTTGCAACACTGTGTATCAGGATGGCCTTATTTAGACTAGGAAATCCTTTCTCCAGCACTGTGTGGTGAGATTTCTTCATTTAGCATAAGTGGATGGAGTAACAAGTATCTGTGAAATTTGGTATTGTCCTCACTGAATGGCAGTGAAATAAAACTGAGGTCATATAAAGAGATTTTTTGCTTCTGGCCTCCCTACCTCAGGTGCTGGGGCATTGGTCGAATGCACAGTGTTTTAACTCTGCACCCTTATATACTAAGGAAATAAGTGCAAGTATTAAGTGAAATTTTACTAAGCCTTTGTTCCTTCCTGGCTTTTTACCTCCTCATGGTGTTAGCAGTTGGAGCTTTAACTTTCTAAAAGAATGGCAAACTCAAGACCAAAATAACAACAAAGGTTTGCCCTGTTCTGTAAACATACTTAAAGGAACAGAGTCTTTACTTTTGTAAATAGATGTAAATAAGTCCACGTGCCTATGTCAGTCGTGAAAAAGGCTATCTCTGCATGCTTATGGCATGTGTGTGACCCAGAGAAAATAGAGATTTGCCTTTCTATACAGCAAAGAAAGGGCAACTTTCCAAAATAAACAACTCCTCCCACAGCCTTCAGGCAAACACCTGTGGAGATAGGTCTCTCACCGTACCTGTGTGCCAATGGTTTTATCTGCTTTCAGGTCAGCTAAGAAATAAAATCCAGGGGTGTGAGCTCTGCATTGTAGATGTCCGTGAATCCTGTACTTTATGAGGAAACAGTAGTAGCTCCACTGCAAGGTTTGGTTTCTGCCTCTCTGCTCACATGTTGAGTTATAGAGACCCATTCCATAACGAGTCTCTGCTTCTGCTCTTACATTGATGACTCTAGTCCTAGTCCCAAAGCCCCAGAGAGATAAAAAAATACATGTTTGGGTTTTTTATGTGATCAAGTTTATAACCTTACAGCCTTTCTGATGGCTTGGGATAGAGGTCACATGAGTGGTTATGCTATTTAGAGTAGGAGTTTTGCATATTTAAGTGCAACTCTAACCTCGTGTTTTTCACAATGAAATCTAACTGCGGTAATATTCCATTATTATTGAAGTTTGAACAGCAGAGTCTTTCACTTCTGTTTGACTGTGAAATTGGCTTCCATGGTGAGTGAAAGATTGGTAGAAGGATATTTAATAATCCCATCCAATTCACTGGAAGTTAATTTGAACAGCTATCACAACAGAAATCTTTATTCCTTTTGACTGAAATCTCCAGATGTTTTCATGCTGCCTTTTCACATTTCTCATGGGCAGATAAACAATTCTTTTTAGATAGGCATTTTCTAACAAGAATGAATTGGTTTATCAGACTGCTTAGCTTTGCCAGGTACTGCTGGGCAGAACAGTGGTTTTGAGAAACAAGAAAGTTACAAAAGTACTTTTATACCTTAAAAAGCAACCAAACAACACATTCTCCTATTTTAATGAATTCCTTCATTAATGCTTATTTGTACTTTCATCTAAGTCAGCACTACACATGTAGAACTTGAGAACATCTCATGCATATCTGTCTTCAGGATTCATTCCCCTACAAAACCATTTCATAAGGCAGGTATTGCATGTCTGAAGCTTTCAAAGCACTTTGCAGACATACGATCATTTCTGCCTCTGTGACATAAGTAATATTAACATGGGAAACCAAGGCAGAAGCTTGCCTAAGGTCAGGCAAAGATCAGTTAAAGAATTTAGAGTAAGGCTCCTGTTCTTGGCTCAGGTGTTCTCTGAGTAGATCACAGTATCTTTCAAAATAGCTTCCCTTCCTCCACCCTTAGAAATGTGTGCTCTGTTTTTTGTCAGTAGCAGCCTGCATCTGTGGTAAAAAACCAACCAGTCAAACAAAAAACCCAACAAAAAACCAGTGCAGCTGGATACTGAAACATCTTTAGCAGCTGTACCCAATTCCTAACAATATTTCTATGGTTTTATGGTATCCTGCTACGAGACCCACCCACCTGTTGGATAGCAGGTAAAGCAGTCTGTGATCCAGATACCAAGACTAGAATGCTGCAGGCAGGGAAAGAGCTGAGGGATGACCCATGGGGACCTTCACAACTGCTTCAGTGGGCCAGTGTGAACACAGATGTCTGTCGGCACTTGGGCCCTTCAAAACTGCTGAGAAAAGTGTGGAAAGGCGCTGGGCAGTTCATAAAAAAAGACAAAGAATTGATGCTGTCAGAGAGGACTCAGTGAGTGAAATTTCTTAAATCGGTGATTGCCGAGAGTATGTAGTGCTAATCTCTTAATGCTGCAGAAGTGTAGCTGCGGTGCTTCTCCCCAGTAAACAATGGGGCCCAGATTGCCCTCCCGCGGCCTCTGGCCTTTTATTACAGCCCTCACAGAAAGCTCATCTGAGAAAGCACTCTGAGTTAGTGGAGCAAACTCCGAACCAGTCTGAACCAGTTCAGATATCGCCTATGGTTGCTTTGCTTCTGCAGACTTCCTTGTTAGTCCTTGGAGGCTGTGGCTGGCATTTACTTAGCAATAGCTCATGCTGTCAGACTGAAGGGGGAGGAGAAAGCCTCTCCTTGAGCATGTCAGCAGCGCGATGCAACAGTGCCAGCAGATACTCCTGTCGCTCCACACCAACTCCTTTGTAGTCGCTGTCTCTGTCTTGATTTTTGGTTATACTCGGCTCAGTTTCATAAACTCAACATCTGGTCTTTTTGTTGCAGCCCTGATGTTCTTTTATTACATTCAAATTGTATCTAGGTTAGAAAGGAAACACGTTTGTTTCCAACTCCTATATCAGTGCTTACAGAAGGCTGTTTACAGGTGAGACCCACAGTTATTTTCATGATCAAGACAGAGGCAACAAAGAAAACCCCTGATTTTGTTGTAGTTGCAAATACTTAATAGTGTTTAGTAACATTTGATGCTCACAGCTTTTTAAGCTTAAGCACAAATTGCTCTAATATTCTGTTCATGGTAAATGAGGTCTTGGAATGTACTGTCTTTATTCTCAAGCATTGTGATTTATGAAAGAAGCAGAAAATTGAGAAAAACTAGTTTTGAGGAAAAATTGGAACAATTATTTTGGTTACCTAGGAAGAAGAAAGAGGAGGTTATGGGAACATGACGTATGTCCTGGTCAAGGAGGGCAATGGTCAACTTTTTCCATTTTAAGCAATCCATGTTCATTTGGCTAGGAAAGATTACTCAGATTAGAAAACTCATTTTGTTTACTCCCCTCAGTGTCTTATTTGGTAAGATTAAGTAATAAAGCATGTTAGTTCTTGCATAGGAGATTAGATTAACTTCTGCCTGGCAAGATCTGAACACAGTTGGCTGTGGCCAGAGAAGGAGGGTGAGTTTGATGGCTTCTTGTGGAGTCATTCCAGAGCTATACATCTGTGGCTACCTCCCTTGGCACAGAGTGCTGTGCTATATGTTAGACTCCTTTTTTTTTTTTTTCCAAATAAAAATCTCAAAGCACTTTGAATTTTTCCACAGGTGAAAAAGTAGAACAAACAAACAAGAAAGAGCAGCTGACAGCCAGGAGAGAGAGAAAGCAGACATTGTTCATTCTGGAACCTGTATAAAGTAAGCAGCAGAAAAGTACCAGCTCACAGCTGAAACTGGTTCACACTGAGTTTAGGGAGGATGCTTAATGTCCCTCATTCCTAAAAAGAGTGTATATATTCTCTTGTGAAATGTGGAGATGTGTTGTGATACATGTATGTGTATATACCTACAGACATCTAAGTGTAAGGAAGTAGCAGCAGAGCTATTAACTTACTTTTAATTTGGGTAGTTTAAAGTCAAGTCCTAGGAAATAATGTCATGTTTAATCTCTGAAAGTGTAGCAAGAAGAGCAAACCCATTCCCAAGCAGCAGAAAGAGCAATCGAGTCTGCCTCTGACAGCTGCCACCTGGCATCCTATTAAACTTAACTCTGTGAAACTGCCAAGCATAAATCTTCCCTCATCATGGAGAAAGCTAGAGATGAAAGAAAAAATTATGCTTAGAAGTCAGTTGTGGGACAGACTTTGATCTTTACCATTAATGTGATGGTTTTTGCATTTCTCCCAGACTTCCCACTGTCTTTCTGTGGACTAGAAACTCAAATTGCTGGAATTTGGAAGCATTAGTTAATCTCATGAAACGAGCAAAAATAAATTAATTGTGCAGGTTGGCAGTCCATCTGCAAACAGTTTTTGACAGGCAGTGCCTCTCGATGCATGTGTGGCCCTGCAGTTTCTGCTGAATGGAATTTGTCCCATAAAATCTGTGATGAAGAGCTATTACAAACAGGCGGCTTGATTCAATAGCCCTTATTAAAAATTCTTGCTGACTCCAGTTAGCCTTGCCTTTACAGAGAGTAACTGGAGAGCATCAGGAATGCAGTAATAGAGTGTCTGTGCAGACAATGAGCATAATGGCACAAAGGCTGCATCTTAACTGGTGATGTCAGCCAGGACTGGCACATACAGTTAGTTTTTGATTTCCTGTTTTGATTTTTTACAACCATGTTTTTTAAATCTGGCATTACTAAACTAACTTTTCTGTAGTGATACATCATATCGTTAAAGCATGAATCACACACAAATGTGTGCTAAGACTCGTGGTTTCATACTTGGCAGTAGTGCTGCTTAACTGACCTGTTTCCTCATTACCCATCTATCATGCTGGCATGTTTTTGTGGCTCCATTGTGGACTGGATGCAGCAGGTGACCTGGCTGTAAAGGGGTTAAAGAGTTCATCACCTGGTGAAAAAGGAGCAAAAGTTGGGTTGGATCAGCACCTTGAGCAGGTTTGTCACACAAGTACCTGTAGCAGCCTGACAGCACTGCCAGGATGGAAACATCTGGGACTTTCCTGGCATAGAAATATTTCTTATGTGTTCAATGGTTTCCATATTATTTCAAAGAACTTTAAAAGAAGGGAACTTCCCTGTCCTATTCTAAGAAGGAAGGTTTGATTGTACCTCATGTAACAGAAAGGAAGGGAAAGCGCAAAGAAGTGAGGCAGGCAGATTGGCCAAGGTCAGGAAGAACTCTGTGGGAAAGCCAGAAATAACACCTTGTGCTGCGGGCCTGTGCCTTGGCTATAAACCCATCAGTTGGCCCAGGCTGCCTTTGCGAGCTCATTGTTGAACAGGACCAACTATTCAGTGGCTTGTTTTTCACTGGTGTAAAATAGAAACAGTGCTGAGGACTCCTGATGCTTGTGTGCAGACACTGGCACTGCACTGTCTGAATCCCTTGGCATGTTCAGAAACAGAAGTATCTACTGTAAGCCATGTAAAATGTCTGCAGAGAGCCTTTATCACAGTGGCTGGATGCCTGCAGTAGAACTACTCTAAACCATCTTCATGCTGTTTACCTTCCTTTTTTCTATAAGCAGGCACAGCTCTTAGAGTAAGTACACGGAGTCAGTGAAAAGTAATGGATTAGCAGAGACAAGAATGTAAAACCCCTTTAAGATAGAGGTGCACAGCCTCCCTGGCAGTGTGTACCCTCCACAGCATCTCTTTAGAGCAAAGAGAACCGAAAGGCAGAAAATAAAGGCAGCAGGATTTAGTCCTGCATGGTAATTCTCTAGGGGAGATAGCAGTTTTAGGTCTCTGAACGTAAACACTTTCCCTTAACCCACAGGCAGCAGTTCAAGCGTAGTTCCGTGGGAAAGCCTCCTCTTCTGGTCTAAGACTTTTCCTGCGACTGTAGGAGACAAGCCCAGGGACGCGGAGTTCCCCTCGAGCCAAGCAGCCCCGCGGCACCCAGCACCCATCGCCGTGCTCGGTCCCGGGGCGAAGGACCCTCTGCGGCAGTAGGTTCCCGGCTGCCCCGAGCCCTGCCCCGCGGAAGCCGCCCCTGCCCCTCCTGGGGGCGGGCGGCGGCAGCGGCAGCGTTAGGACCCGGCGGCGGCTGCGGGGCGGGGGGGTGAAGCGCAGCCCGGCGGTTGTTTACCGGGGAGGGGAGCGCCGGGGCAGGTCTCGCCGCGACGCCAAGCGGAGCCGAGCTGCGCGGCCGGGCTGGCGGCGGCTCCTCGCCCTCAGCGCCAAGGATGCTGCCCCGGGGCCCGCGGCGGGCGCTGGGCGCTGTGCTGCTGCTGGGCTCGCTGCTGCTGGGGTCCGCCCGCGGCGCGGAGGGTGAGTGCCGGCCCGGCTTTGTGGGGGACGAAGGCCGGTCTCGGGAGGGGGAATACCCCCGTGGGGAAGGTGGGGGCCGTGCTGGGGAGCGGCCCGGGGCGGCGGGGGCTGCCCGGGCCGCCCGTAAGGCTCGGCTCGTCTCTCCGCAGAGTGCCTCCGCGGCAACGGCGAGTCCTACCGCGGCAGCCGGCAAGTGGCCTCCGGCGGTGCCCCGTGCCTCAACTGGCTGACGGTGCGGAGTGGCCCTGGCGCCGCGCTCCCGGCAGGTGGGTCTGGGGCCGGGGGACGCGGCGGGGGGGGGCTCCCGGGGGAGCGGAGGGTGCCGGGGCCGCGCTGACGGCCCGCTGCTCCCCAGCAGTCGATGAGGACCACAACAGCTGCAGGAACCCGGACGGCGACGCCGCGCCCTGGTGCTACATCCGAGGCGCTACCGGGATCCCCGAGCGGCGATCCTGCGACATCGCCCAGTGCTCAGGTAAGAGCGGCCGCCACCGGCCCCCCTCTCTGCCTGCCCTCCCCGGCCTGTCTCCCACAGCGGGAGGCTGGGTTTGTCACCAGGGTGGGGTTCCCCCTGCGCACAAACAACCCCGGGCTACGCTAGCACCTCCCCCGGGAACACCGCGTACCCGGGGGCTCCCCTCCAGCCCCCTCGATTGTGTGTGGACATCTGCCTCCCAGCTGTGCCTTGCTCCGCCCCTAGAGCTTTTCCATTAGTGCCAGAAAAGGCCTGTCAAAAGCCCCCACTCCCCCATAATTCACTTATCACTATAGGGCTCTTTAGCTGTGTTGCAAAAGGCTGAGGTCTGGACATCTAGGTGTGGGTAGATTGTTACTGTAGGGTATGTTATGGCTGACTAAAGAAGCTTCCTGCTGTTAAAGGATTGCCAGTGGGAATTTGAGTATGGGGTGGAGGGAAAGAACTTGGAAAAAATGAGAACTAGAAAGGAGGACAGTAAGAAATGGAAAACCCTAAACACTGGATTCTTCCTGGATAGTCACAGTGAGAAACCGTTTGCCAAAAGAACTGTAGTTGAAGCCTGTTTCAGGGAGAGGAGGTGTCAGTATTGACTGATGCCAGAGTTACCGCTTGGGATTTTTTGAACTGTTTACTACTTTCTGAGCCCTGCAAGATTTACTCACATCACTGTCCCTTGAGATTGCTATCCTTGCATGTAAATACTTTTCCCACACACATACACCCTCTCCTTTTTTTCACTTTGCTCTTTTTTTGCTTGCTTTTCCCTAAAGATTAAGCAAAAAAAAATGTTCTGCTGACAAGACCCTTACTCAAAACATTCTTGCAGCTTTAGGATCGGAAGAGTTACCTGACCTTTCAGCCATCTACATGTTTAATAGGTTTGATATTTTTGCATCTCAGAGTGGGCAGCTTTTCGTGGCCAACAGTTCACGTTAGTCCAGTTGCCCTGGTTGACCCTATGGGAAGTTATTGTGCAGGACCCTGATTTCCTGTCTCTGACTCCACTCTGTACTTCCATTTCACATTCCACTGAGGACTCAAAATGGCTGCAGATAGAAAATCCACATGGAGTTACTGCCTGCTGTGGGGGGAGATGCAGGCAGAGGGAGTTTTCAGGTGTGGATGCATACTGTGAATAGCATTTCCAAAAAGGAGGGGGGTTTGTGTAGAACAGGTAATAGATACCTACTTTACACTGTCACAGTTTTTAAAGTGCTACAGCTTCCATTTAAACTATGTCATGAAAGAAGGAGCTACCTTGAAAATCTTTCAGTGCTGTTGATAAAAAAGAGCATTGATAAAAAACAGGACTGGGAAGGAACCTGTATCCTTGGGTGCCTTTGCCTGGGCCTTGGCTGAGGAGGAGCTTGTCCTTAGTCAGTGGCTATGCTGCCTGAGGGCTGCTCTGAGTTAGCCTGTCCAACATGCTATCAGAGTTTGGTACACCACTTCAAAGAGGGTCTGGGGAAGAATATCCCCAGGTTGTTTTCACACCAGCTGGAGTCTCCTGTCAAACTTTCCTGTGTCAGGAAGATTGAGGCAGAAGAGAGATAAATAGGCTCCTGGGAGATTTGGGATGGAGATTCTCATAATCTTGTTCATGTCTGTGCAGCATGATTGAAGCTGCAGCCTGTATATCGATCTATACACTAAATGAAGTCATTGTGCATCCCCTGGACTCATGCCCTGAACCTGGGTTTCATTCTGCCATCTGACTTCTCTCATCTGTGGTGGTGCCTTGGACTCTTAGTTAAATAGGTTCATGTCAAAGGAAAGTGGGGGGAGGAGTACATTTCTTGTCTACTTTGGTAGGATTTCTGGCAACAGCTTAAGGGGGAACAAGTGTTTTTCAGTGTGTTTTGAAGGCAGTTCAGTGATACCAGTCTAGATCTGTCACACTCACAAGGCACATGTTGTTTTGAAGTACTCATAAGTGCTTGGTATGTTGTATATATATATTTTTTTCCCTCTCAACAGATGCTACAGCTACCACAGCCCCAGTCCCTACAGCAGAAGTTGGTACTTCCCAGGAGGATCAGCAGGTGTTTGAACCAGCTGATACCTTGCCCTCCCGGAGTGAGGCAGCCGCAGTGCAGCCCGTCATTGGGATCAGTCAGAGGGTGCAGATGAACTCCAAAGAAAAGAAGGACTTGGGGATACTAGGTACAAACCTAGGATCATGTGATGGAACCATTCCTGTAATGCTGGCAGGACAGACCTGTTTTGAGACTTTGAAAGTAACATTATAGCTGGATCTGCTGCCTCTAATTTTTTCTCTTTTCACAGGTTATGTCCTGGGGCTGATCATGATGGTGATAATCATTGCCATTGGGGCTGGCATTGTCCTGGGATACATCTATAAGAGGTGAGTGGCTGTTCTTGTTCAAAAGCTGGTGTATATAGAGCAGGAATGTCTGAGCACCTCCAGACCCAACTAGATCCAAGGAAAAGGGACAGAAGCATATGTTTGGTTGTGGCACATTGAACAAGTTTGCTTGTCACGCTGAGGAAAGAACTATTGAAGAGTTAATTCTGTTCTCCATTTCCCGCATCATTGTGATGTTCTGTCCCACTTAAAGTTTCAAATTGCCCTCTTTAATATTTGGGGTTTTGTGTGTGCATGTGCACCTTGATGTGGCTTTTTCAGATGTATGCCAGGGAGCTGGATTTTGTCAGAACTGGAAAGAGTAAATCCCAGGTGCCCTCACAGGAAGTTTCTTTTGATCAGAAAATGAACACTCCTTCTAGCAGGCCACCTGTTCCCCTAATTTCTCTAGTCTATCTTTAGAGGAAAATCAATATGCAATTTTTTTGCTACTCTTGCATTGTATCCTTTGAAGCTGACTATCAAGTAGCACTCTTTTTTTGGTCAAAGTTCATTTTAGCAAAACTCCTGTATACTTTAAGGTCAGTTTTGATTTGCACTTCAGTTACTATTTTTTCAGCCACTTCACTGTGTTGGACAGAAATGTTTCTGTAGCTCAGCAGTGTTTGAGAGTAGTGGCAGTAGTAAGCTGCTCAGTTGTAAGAGAGAGGGCAGGATTAACAAATAGCAGTGATTGTCACTGCAGCACGTAAAGGCCCAGGCTCCCTCCTCTGGGAGAGTTTGTTCTATGTTTTGGCTGTTTGACAACAGTCTGACACAACCAAGCAGAAGGAGCCCTTTCCCAAGCTGGGACATGTCCTTATGTAAGTGTTTATAATAAATGCTGACAGAAAAAAAGCAGAGGAGGAGTGTTACATAAGGGGCAAAACACACAGAGCGCTGCTTGTCGAGGAATCTGATTTGAGGTGTCACTTCAGAAAATGCTGTCTTGTGTGCTGGCAGGAACGGCGGCCACTGCTGCACGCTTGTAGGCAGCTTTGAAAAGCTGACAGGAAACCCAGCAGCTCTGCCTGGTTGAGATCATGAGCCCCAGGAGGAGCAAGTGGTGCCTGTCCCACCTCTCTCCTGTCTTCGGCAGGAGGAAGCAATAGACCAGTGTTGGGCTTTGTCCAAATGCAGCTTTGCTTCTCCAGTCACAGAGAGCTCACAGCAGGGATGTAGTGCAGGTTTACTGTCTCCCTCCTTGCCTTGATCTCAAAATTGCATGTGCAAGCTGGCAGGGTTGGGTAGTAGGTGTGGTGAGAAACCTTTAATGGGTTTAGTAGTTTTTGGTATACATAGCTTTTCTGGAGACAACATGCTATTAATGCCAAATCCATTTTTAAAGCGAGGCAGTTCTTCTACAGCACAAATTACAGAGGTGTTCCTTCCCTTAGCAACAGGCTGGAGACTGAGGTAGATTTGAGGAGCTGGTTGTGGCGTTAAGCTGTTATAGCTGCAGTGGCAGAAGGCAGGGCCAGCTCTGAAGTCAGCTTTAATACTTTCTGGACAGCTTAATTTGCTGCAACAAAAGGCAGAAGCTGTCACCATCTCTCCAGTATTTGTTTCAAATGAAGCAGGTTACAGAAGCTCTTTTCCACAGCAGTGGCCTCTGCACTGTCTCACTTCTCCCCTGGGCCTGCACCAGGCAGTGCTGTGGGACTGTAAAGGATAAGGAAACATATGGCAGCTCTGGTTTGAAGGAGGGGCATGGCTTTACAGTCACTTACCAGCAGCAGTGTCAGTGAATAAGCCAGTTTGATGGAGGGACAGACTTCACTTGGCTACCTGTTTTTTAAGGATGCTCAGCTGTGGTCCTCTGCTTACAGTAGGGAATATTTTTGGCCCTTTGCATGCAGCTGAAACTTCTGTTTATCTTAAAGAGCAGAGTCCCTTCTCTTCTATATCAGCTTTACTGAGACTCTCCCTCCAAGCAGCAGCACTCACCCTATGTACATGTTTTGGTTTTAATGCAGGGGGAAAGACCTGAAGGAGAAGCACGAACAGAAGGTTTATGAGCGTGAAATGCAGCGCATCACCCTGCCCCTGTCAGCGTTCACCAACCCTGCGTGTGAGCTCGTGGATGAGAACACCATTGTGGTGTGCACCAACCAGACACCCGTGGAGGATACACGGGACGGCAGCGGCCCTCTCATGGGGCAGGCAGGGACTCCTGGTGCCTGAACAGCTCAGGCAGGAGCGCTACAGGCTGAGCAAAGCCTCCAGCTTCCCACTGTGAGTGCAGGGGTTGCGCGTGTTCATTTCTATTTTGTTTTCTTTTTGATGAACGCCAGATGAAGGTGGTGCAGAGGAACAGAACAATGGGCTATTCATCATCTGTTTGAGGGGCACCATTCAGTGCATGATCAGCTGGGGACTGGTGTGGTAGACCCTGCTGCTTCCTCCCACCTATCTCCATGGTGTACCAAGGAGCTGGGGGAGATGATGGGCCAGGCTTACAACTGGCCACAGATCCCATAGCCCAGAGTGTGGTCGTGGCTTCCTCTTTTTCTGTTCTTTTCTTATTTAACGGTGTGCACTGTTACTTAAGTTTCAGCCTGGAACCTCAGGAGAGAACAGTACTGCAGGGACTGAGGGGAGCTTCATGTCAGACTTATCTAGATAATTACACTCTGATTATAGTTCCTACGTTTTTGATTTAGTGGCTGAGAGCTGGAAGCACTGTCCAGAATCCTTTTATTGGATCAGGGTTTTTTCCAAGGAAGAGTTTATTTGAGGAATGTCTTTGGCCAAAAGCAGTATGTTTAGTCCCAGTGCCAGTTTAGAAAAGCTCTCCTCAAGCTCTTGACAAATCCAGGTCTTCCAGGGCTGAGGCCACTTCTCCATTCCCCTGTTGTGCTACATGCACAGCCACAGTTGTAGGTGTCCAGGGAGTCTGTCTGTGCCTCCTTCTCACTTACACAGATCAGGAAAGCAAGGGCCAGTGGTTGATAGTTGTGAAGAAAACAAACTGCCCTTTCGGTTACTTACAGCAGGTTAAACACTGAGGATAGCTAACATACTCTTTTGAACTCCCTTGGCTTCCTACAGAGCCAGTGCTGGACCGAGTGGCCAAGCTGTGGAGGTCACCCTGATCACAATGCGGCAGTTCTGGCTCTAAGGGCAGAACAGGGCAGCTGTTTTGTAAGATACTGAAGTTCTAGCATGGCTCCTGGCCCAGCCTCTGTCACACACTCAGCTTGTGCAGCAAGACTACTTACTTACAGAGCCTGGTCCTATTAGAGAGGTTTTGTAACAACTTTATTAGCATTTCAGGGAGTTTGGAAGGGAGGGTTGCTGCAGTGTCTCCCTAATGGCACCAAGGCAAGGCCAGTTCAGGGAAACATCTGTCCCCGCTTCAGGGGATTTAAGCCATTCAAATAAGTTTTCTAGCCATCTGGTTTATAGCTGTGGGCCTAACAGGGAGCAGCACTTGGCAGCAGGGGTTTTAGTGTTAATGTTTGATTCAGAAAAGGGAAATATTTTATTTTTAAATGCCTTTGAATACCATTTCTTTGTAAAATGTTTTAAATACCTCATTATGAGAAGGTGCAGACTGCTACCTTGTATTAAAGCTTAAAAGAAAAATGCTCTATAGACCTGTGTGGACTGTGGCTCATCTGTGCATTCCTCCTGCCAGAGCAGCATCCTTTGCCTTGTTTCAGACTTTGAACTGAGGAGAAGGGAAGATGCCACTTCAGTTTGCCAGGCCCAAAGGTAAATCCCTACAAGCAACGCCTGCACTCACCAGCACTGACAAGGGGCATGGAGCTTGTCTCCCTGTTGCCAGCAGCTGGTCTTGGACTGGGACACTGTTCCTGAAAAGCAGCTGTGGCGGTGTGAGCTGTGGGTGACTCAGCAGGCTGGCCTGTGGGAACACACTCTTGGTTACAGCCCCTTCCTGCACTGACCTGGGTCAGTTCTGCTTGAGAAGTACAGTGGAGACAGAGCACAGCAGGTTACAGGAGGTACTAATAGAGCCAGCATTTTTTTTCAGTTGTTGTCTTAACAAATGCCCCTTGAACTACATATTTCAGAATAAGAGGTTTCCAAGAACAGGCTGTATTTTTATCCCTGGATTAGAAAAGGAAAATGGAGAGAGGCTCCATGATCTGCAGACTCCTGTCCACCCATAAAAACCAACCAACAAATGAACTTAACAACTTCTTCCCTTTCCCTCACTCCAGGTAAATAATCCTACAGAGCACTGCACTGTGATTCTGCAGTTCTGTGAACATGGCAGAGTCTACTGACTCGAAAAAGGATGTTCTACATGGTACCTCATCTGGGCAGTTTTGATGTTGCCATTTTGTGACTACAATGGAAACCCGAGAAAGTTACAGCTTCTGGCTTTATTTAATGCAGAGACCACAAAATCTTGTTCTCAATAGCATACAGTTACCGCTTTTTAATTTAGTTAGAATGTGGAGCTGTGCAAATCACAGTTCATAAACCCCACCCGCACATCACCCAGGACTCTCCCTTCAGGGGTCCCCTCACAAACCAGCCTGGGTGGGGGAATGAAAGGGCAAATCCTATTAACAATCCTGGATCCACTGGACCCTTTAGAGAGGCTGCGACGTGACTCACAGCACAGGGAGTCCCCAGTGTTTCTAAAACACCACTACACAGACTAAAACCACCCCCCTTGCATACCTGATGTCAGGTGATGTTATTTTATATAATACTTTAAATTCATGGGTAGGGGGAGGAAACCAAAATAACAGCAAAGACTAACACCCATTCCCCACCATTCAATGCTGAAAGGAGGAGGAGGGAGAAAGGAGCACACTAAAAATCCAGTTAAACCATGATGTTTTTGAGACTTACAAGCAGAACTTGGTCCAGCTTTTTGTTCAGTTCTGCCAACCATGTGGGCTACTGCAGCAGTAGCTTCCTTCCTTCCTTCTCCCACCAAGGGAGAAAGAAGAGAAGTAATGGAAGAAAATACACCCCTACCCACCTCCCAATGACTCCAAGCCCTTTTTTTCCCCCCAGAGCAGGGAATGACCCTGAGGAAAATTTCTGTTTGGAGAATGAGCTCAGGTGCTGCAGCAGCAGCTGCAAGAAGAACCTTCAAAGGGAGCAACTTGCACAATCTGCAGGAAAGGATGAGGTAATGGCAACTGAATTATTGGTTCTCCAGCTGCCACTCCAGGGAGGATGGGACATTCTCCAGCACTTTTCTATTCATGACAAGTCCATTCTTTAACTAACCTTGGGCAAGTCCCCCTTTGCCATTGTCCATGCCCAAGGTCTGAGCCACTTCAAACCTTTGGCTTTCTCACAAGCACCTTCTGCTGCCATTTCTGTCACCTCATATCCACAGGCCAAGCACTCAGGAATGTCCGCAGCCAGTGCCTAGTGCAGAACTACACATTCAGGTTCAAATACTTTGACCTAGGTTAGGGTTTTGGGCAGGCAAACTCACTGCAGGTGCAGGGTCTGAAGATGCTCCAGTGGCTCATTTGCTGCCTGCCTCCTTTGCCATCAGGATGGGGCAAGCAGAGCTCAGTCTTAGTGTTTCTAGGCAGGCTTTTGGAGGTATTCAGAGACAGAGAAGGAATAAAAGCCTACAAAACCAAAACAACAATTCATATGCGCTTCCCCGGAGACAAGGTATTTCAGGAGAGCTGCCCAGTTCCTAGGGCTTTTCACTCCCTCCTCTGATGTGTGTCAGAGGCCAAAATCTCAGTGGGTTGTTCTGGGAAACCCATGCAAATACATACATGTGCTGTCCTGGTGGGACATGTTGCTGGATGTCCAATTTCCCCAGCTTTCTGAGCAGGGCAGTCAGTGGGAGAAGCTGTTCCAGAAGTGCTGGTCCTTACCCAGGAGAGTCTCCTATAGCAATTCCCTCCCTGGCAGACAGGCCAGGGTGGCTTCACAGCTTGCCGCCAAGTTCTAAGGCACCACAGTAAAGAAGCCTGAAAAGGCCAGAGAAATATTTCTCAAGCCAGAAAAATAGTGTTCAGCAGCTTTCCTAGGTGCAGCTGGCAGGAAACAGTCCTTTTTGCTTCTGAAACACGCCAGAAATCCACAGTGAATCAGGATATCCAATAGGAGGGAAGCTGGGTGGGGAGAGAGAGGCAGTGCAGCAAATGCACACCGTGGTGCCCCATTAATGCCCTGGAAGTGGCTGAAGTGCATCTCCCTCCCTGACGCTCATCCCAGCTCCAATGGAAGTGATGCAGGCAGCAGTACAAGTGGACTAGGTTGTGTTTTCAGGTAGCTTGTCACGGTTCAGTCCATACTGCACACTCACATTGTGGTCCAGCTCCTCCAGCTCAGATGGAAGGGGGATGGCAAGTTCTCCCAGGTACAGAGAAAGAGCTTCAAAGGAATCTTCCAGCTTGGAAAAAGGGGGCCTAGAAGTAGCAGTGAGGAAACATGAGTAGGAAAGAGGAAGCAGAACAGCATCTGGAAAGGCTGAGCTAGTTGTCCATCCAGGTCCCTGTACCATGTACAGAGTGGTGAACAGGGACATGACTTCCTCCTGATTCAGCTTCCAAGACTGCAAAGCCCCCATCTGTCTGGGCTACCTGTTTTTATAGCCAGTGACCAGGGAGGTCTGGCTCTTTGGAACCTACTTGGCAGTAACACTGTTCTGAAGCAACAGGTTTCATAACTGAAATCAAATAAAGTATTTACCTTACTATCAAAGTCTGCCCCTACTTTTTGTACCTGAGAAATCCTGAACAATCATTCCTCCCTTACTCTGTCTTGGAATTGTTTCACAGATCTCCACCATATACAGCAGTCTCTCTCCCAAACTGTTGAGTCTGAAGTCTCTCCACTCATGGAAGCCTTTGAGCATTCCCTCAGAACATTGGAATTTTTTAATTGCCCTCTGTGCAGAGCAGTCCTTCCACTATGGGAATACAGACATCCTGCAGGCTCCCAAAGAGGAGCCCTCCAGACCCCAAACCTACCTGCTCTCTGGTTCCAGTCTGCAGCAAATAGCAGCCAGAGGGAAAAAGGCTGGAGGACAATCAGCAGGAACAAACTTCTCCCAGAACAGCTTGACATTAAGGCCAAAATCCAGTGTGCGTGGGAGACAGTCTGGGTCAGCATAAACCTGGCCTATGATCTAGGGAAAAATGAAAGAAGCACTTCAGTACTGCAACAGTTCCAGAAAGTTAACAAACAGGGAACTTCTGCATCAGGCAGGGGCTCTTTCAAAGTATTATGGTGGAAAGGAAAGAATGAAAACACTGTTCCTCCTTTCCAATGAAGCCACTTGCTCATGGCACTATGTACAGACAAACTTCACTGGAAACTTTTTCAAGACCTGGCAATAAGTCCATGGTTGTGAAGGAAGTCCCAGATGCCTTCTTCTGTCCAAGGTCTCTCTGCCAGAAGACACAGGATGATGTGCTCCTCTCAGGGAGCTCGACAGTGTCTTGCACCTGGGGATGATGCAGCCCCTCCTGACTGCAGGTAATCAAGGCAACCTGCATCACCACTCCATCCCTCCCCTTTCTAACCATCTTACCACACCATCAGCAAAGCCCCTTGGTACAGAGCCTGTCCTAAGCAATGCTGGGAAGCCAACAGCACCCCTAATTCTGAGTTGCTCTGCCAGTGACAGATTGAACCCCCACCAGAGCCAGAGGGTTGGGATGGATAAGAACAACCATAACTGACACCCAGGATGCTGCAGGTAAAGGAGAGCCAGGTAAGGGCTGGGTGGACAGGGAAGCCCTGCCCCAGCATTGCCAGAGTGCTCACCACCTCCAGCACAAGTGTAGAAGGAGGGAAGGAGCCCACAGCAGAGAGCTGTGGGGTGATCTGGACTCACAAGGTCAATACAAACTTTCACATGGACAGAGTGTTAGGTTTAAAGCCTCATCGGGTATCATCAAGAGGGTGTTATTTATAACCACTCAGGCTTTTCTATGCCAATAACTCAGCACGACAACCACATCCTGTAACTAGACAGAAACGCCCATTATGTATTTTGGCAGATTTATTTCCTTATCTGTTTGAGTGTTTAATTTTTACTTTTTTTTAGCATCATTGTTTCGGTGACAAGGAAAATGTTCATATGCTACTACCCTTTTATTTGTCTTTTTTTCTAGATGAAACAATTGTTTTAATCCCACATACAGATTTTTCAAGTTCCTAAATCTATCACTCACAACCACAACATTCTCTTGAGAGGAGGGCCCAGTGTAAACAGAGCTCCAGATGAAGCCACAAAGATTTATGCACAGACATTTTCTTTGTCCTCTGCATCCAAACCCAGAAGATGAAACTGTGCTGGCATCCCCTGGTGTTCCTGCAACTGCTGTGTTACACAAAACACCCTGCCTTTCATCTGTATTTCCACTGTCATATACACCTTTTAAACTGAAAATAAGGGTCTTGCAGCTTTCAAATGCTGCTTTTTGTTCTGCAGATAGAAAAGCCTGATATAACAGTCAGACTCTGCATTGGCTCAGAAATAAACTAAGCCAACAGACTTCAGGGTGCAAGCTTCATTAATCGACCTGCAAAGAGGTTTCTGTTTCCACTTCTTTGAAGTGAAGTGCCATCCCCAGTGGAGGCCCTGAATTCGCTGAGATTATGCAGCTGATTGTTCTTTTAATGAGGCAGCAGAAAAAGAAAGAAGTATCACAGTTCTAGGGAATACATCTACTTTCAAATGGATACCAGGGCTCAATCAGAACCTGATGACTTTTTTACAGCTTCTCTCAGTCCAGGAGCAACCTCTGCATTTCTTTCAGACCAGGAAGAAACTGAGACCAGAAAAACTACAAGACAGTTATCTTCCTTGAGGAAACAGAGGCAGGGTAAGCTTGTTCTCCCAGTCTAATTCACTAATAATGTGCTGTTAGGTCACAGGCTGCACACTCAGACACAGAGATCTGGGCGATACCATGTGTGCCCAGGGATGGAGACAAGGTCCATTAAAGATGCCATGTAATGTCCTTGTCTTACCTCGCAGAGAACAATCCCAAATGAAAAAATGTCCACCATCTCATCGTAGCTCTGTCCTGTAGGAAACATGAGACAGTCAGCTCTGTAAAGAGAGAGTTACCCATCCAGCTATTTCAGGAGCTGCCAGTACAAAGCCTAACTAAGCCTACTCCCTGGAGGGCCCTAAAACAGGAGACAGAGCAAGGTTTAAACCTGACCAGGGTCAGTCACTCCAAGATATGTATATACCAGCTGCATTACACTGCCATTACAGATTTTAACCCTGCTTCTCTCTTGTACTGGGGAATTACAGGACAACACTGGGAAGCCTTATGTACCAGGTCTGAGAAAATGCTAAGGATAACCATGGAAAGCTTCTGCCCATTTCCATTGATTGCTGTTCTTGTGCATCTCTACAGTGCATGGAGCCAGTGTTCAGTTTCCCCAGCAGCCAGCGAGTCCCTGATGCAGTGACTGCAGAGATAATAAATTACACACCAGCAGCACTTTGATCCTGGGAAAGCTGGCAGGCTCCAGCATGCCATGCTCTGCTTACAGACACACCCCTCCCAAGCCAGTAGCTAGTAAACAGCCTTGCTTTCAGAGGTGATGTCAGACTATGCTCTTGCTGTTCTCTTGACAAATGCCAGGAGTGAGACAAACTCTGAGAAGGAGCCTCAGACTCCTTTAGGGCTGGAGGCTTTGAGGAAAGGCAAACAGAACAGCACACAAAGCAACATGGAGAACTGAGATGGGGGAGAGGAGCCCAGTCCTCCCTTCCCCAGTAGACTGTGCTAGACAATGCTGATATCCCAGCCAGCCAAACTGCCCAATCTGGTCAGAGAGACCTGCTAGCTAGGAGGAAATTGTATCCACTGTATTTCGTCCTCACCTCAACTCCTGCAGGGGCAGCTTTTCCTTTAAGGGTCACAGCTCAACCTTAATGCAACTGAGGGCTGCATGCCAAAAACCAGATTTCCCTGCACTTGGACAACTCCCACCTCAATCCTGAGGCTTCAGCAAACCTGGCAGCAGATGGCCTCTCCCTAGATCTATGCAACAGCACACATAAACCTCATCCCGGAATGCAATGATTCCCTGTTTCAAGGGGCAGTTCCAAAGCATGAGGCTGCAATAGAAATTGATCTTGGGTTCAGTTTTCTCTCAGGCCTCTTTTGTTTTCCCCTGTATCTGGATTATAGCAAGTTTACTTCTGTTGCCCTCCTGAAGAATCCTGTTGTCAAGCCAGAAACATTACCTGGGCTGGTACAAAGGCTTACCAGGTCAGGTACTGCAGGACTACAGCTATGGCCTCTGTGTGTATAAATAAGCTTCCACATTAGCAGGTCTAAAACCACAGGCTGTGAAAGGTTTAATTGTTACTAGGGCACAGAAGCTTTCAGTAATCCTGTCATCTCTGTACCTTGTCATAGGCTGTCTCCTGGTCTGCTCCCCCACTACTGGACTCTTACCATTCAGCATCTCTGGGGCCATCCAATACGGGTTCCCAACCACCGTGTAGCGCTTTTTCCTGTCACTCTTGCGGAGCATTCGTTTCTTGGCAGATGGCTTCTCCAAAGTGGGCTTTTTCCTTTCCTCCACAATCAGCCGAGACAGACCAAAGTCAGCCACCACCACTGTCTTATCCTGCACAGGGGATTTAGTACAAGCCACTGATTACTTTCAGCTCCTTTCAGGAGCAAAGAGTGCAATTCCTGTTCACTACCAACTATAGTCTAAGGGCAACTATCCAGGTTTCTTGCAGCCACATGAGCATAGCAAGATGTCCAGACAGGTGTAAGATACCCAATTCACGATCCCAACTCATCACTTCCTCCCTTCATTGTCTTATTTCCTGTGTGGTTGCTAGCACTTATCCCATCAATTTGGCAACACTTGCCAGGGGATAGCTGGACCTTTCATTTTAGATCTTCCTCTTTTACCTGGCCAGGAATTAACTTGGACTTTCATTCTGGGTTGTCTGAAGCCAAGTGAACAAGGGCAGGCTTGAGGGAATGAAACTACATAAAAATCTCGTGACGCAGCATTTAAAAAAGAGAGAACACACATGTGCACACACCTACACACTTGTCTGAATCTTGAGTGCCAACAAAAAGTCATCAAGTGGTTAAAAGAACAGAAACAGCTGCAGAGAACATCTCATAGTTGAGATAAAGAACAGAGCTGTACTAACTCTCAGAAGGTAACTGTTACAGGAGCTGCTACCAAAGGAAAGGTGGTAAGAGAACAGAACACAGAAAGAGTGAAAGCTGGATCAGTCTGGAAAATCATGTGTCAGAATGAAGCTCCTTTGCTTGGGACACAAAGCCTCTCTGAAATCAGTTCCACCCTGACAAAAGAGGGAACATCAAGTGGTGAAAACTAAGGGAGGAAGATACCAAGGAGAGGAGCAGCATGCTGTGGGGACAGAGGTGTAACTCACCAACTTGATCAGGCAATTGTGTGAATTCAGGTCTCTGTGAATGATGCACATGGAGTGCAAGTAAGCCTGGAACAGAAGGAGAAAAGCTGGTGTTAGGGATTCCAAGTTGAGCATTTACAGACTCAACAACCTGCTTCCAGTAGTCAGGCAGTGTCCACAGCCCCTCATACACCACCCTGCTGAAGCCACGAACCCTGACCCCAGAGTTTGCTCTGTGATGAAGTGACAGTCCAACTCACCATTCCAGAGGCAATTCCTTTGGCAAAGCTGACCTTCTGCTGCCAGGGAAATGGGTCCTGAAAGACAAATCCTCAATGGTCAGGGAGTGTCTTACCAGCCAGCTGGTGACAGCAGTTCCTTCACAACAGGGACTCTTACAGCAGTCAGAGACACACGATACAGCTCTGGGAAGAAGAGGCTTCCTGCCTCAAGCTCACCCACAGCTAAGAAGCAGCTTTACCACACAGCTCCAAAGAAGACTAACAATAAGTACATGAGGCTGTACAACCACCAACACAGTCAGGCTCACTGAGTACAGGTCTCCCAGATGTCCCTACTCACTGCATTGCGGAGGAAGTCCTTCAGCGTGCCTCCCTCAATGTACTCGGTGAGGAGATTCAGCTTCTTGTCCTTGTACAGCACACCAATGAACTTCAGCACATTGGGGTGGTCCAGGCTGCGCATCACTTTCACCTGCAAGCAGAGACATCCCATCCCAAAAAGTGAATGGAACAAGTCCTGACAGATCCAGTCTGTGGTGAAAAGCACTCCAGTGCTCAAAGTCCTGTTCTGGGATCACAGAGAACACTCAAACCCCAACCTTAAGGCAGTCAATTAACTGTTGCCTCTTCATTTTCATGCTGTGCAATTAACCTGATCTTAGTCTTTAAGGAGAGCACCTTTGAGTTTGGCTAACTTTTCAGAGTGAGAAGCTCTCCAGGGCAGCTATTGGGTTTGTGCTGTTTGTGTCAGGGCCACAACAGCAGTGTCAGGTGTTTAGGGAGCTGCCTTTAAGCTAAATCTGACTTTGAAAAACATGGTAGGCAGCCACCAAGAAAATAGTTTTGCTTAAATACAGCGTGAGTCTTAAATATCTTATAGATATTGGCCCTCATCCTTTGTACTTATGCACAAGGCTCAAGGGATAAATCCTTTATGTACTGCACAGCTCAATTTGCCTCAGACTGAGGCTGCTCTTATCACTGAAAAATTAATGAACTGGAGCTGAAGCAATGTCTTTTGACCAGTGTGAGTCACACTTCACTGCAGCAAACATTCAGCTCATGTCAGCTTTTCCCCATGCAACGTCTCCCTCCTCAGCACCCTCATTCCTGCCAGGTTGCTGGCAGGGTGTCTCTCCCTGGAGAAGATGGGAGAGAGTTCCACCACACTCCTGGCTCAGAAGCTTTTTGAAATCTGCTCATACCTCTGTCAAGAAAGTCTTCTGTGTTTCCTCATCACAGCGAATCAGCTCCTTCATCACCATCACCTTTCCTGTTGCTTTGTGAGTCACCTGGTGGAAACAAAACCCACAACTACAGGCAAAATTCAAGAATACACAGCTCCAATGCTCCTGCAACTCTTTGGGAAAAGTGTAACATTCCCCTCCATCCTGAGAAGAATAGAGGTGGGAGGAAATTCGGAGCCCAGGGATCTGCTGAAAACCGCATGAAACTTCTCCTTTCAGAATTCACCAAAGACGCTGTATGTGAAACAGAAACTACCTAAAGCTGACAGAGGATCATGCCAAGACCCAGAGCTGAAGGCTCCAGTTTGGGTAGCAGAGGGCTGAGCATGCACACAGACTGCCAAAGCCTCCGAAGGCACCAGTTCCACACTGGTGCATGCCTCAAAGTTCCCTTATGGAACACATTTGCCCAGCAGGATGCTCACATTTTGTACACAAGGCTTTACCAACTACATTCTGAATCAGCAAAGGAACCAATGTTCACTTGCATCAGAAACTAAACCAAAAAACCCCAAACTGCATTATAAATGCTTTGGTTTTATGGGGAATATGAATCTCATCCACATGCAAGTGGAGGTGGAGTGCAGAGGCTGTTCAGTTAAGGCAGGAAGCAGTTAATTTTACCTTGCTCCTTTCAAGCAGTGTGTTTCAACCTGCAAGGAATGTCCTAGAACAGTGGAAAACACAGAGAAATCTATCATAATAATAAGGTAATAAATTTCCTGGCTGTTGACATGAAAAGCATTTCCAGTTCTTCAAGAACTGTTTGCCTGTCTCAAACTAGTTCCTGGCATTTTGCTGTGTTATGGAGGTTTTTTGTAACCAGCTCAGGCTCGCTTGCATGGGGTGCAGGAGTAGAAAGGGTCCAAATTCCTATGAGCACGTTTTCCTAGAAATCCTCTCCTCTTTGTTTGCTTAACTTGGACAGCTCTGGCTCCCTAGGATCTCCAGGGAACTAAACAGCCACCTTGCCTCTCAGATCAGAAGAGAATTATTATCAGAAGAGACCAGATACAGTACTTGCTGCATCACACCCAGTCAATCTGAAGCTTAAGAAAAACATCACTTTTTTGCCTCCTACCTTTAAAAAAAAAAAAGTTCTTCAGAAAACCTCTAGAACTGAAATCCAGAACACAAGACCCAGTTATAGTATTTAGGAAGTATTTGAGTTTTTACAAACACTGTGACACACTAGTTCTGTTTGGAGCCATGGACATAACAAAGCTGACATAGGTGGAATGTGAGTGCATGGAATAACACAACAGAAGCAAGAATACAATATTCTTCTGCTCCCGTCTGAAATCAAGCATCCATACACAAGTAATGAGCCAGGGAACACTGCATGTTTCAGCCAGGGATAAGAAAGCCAGGGACATCTAATACCCAATGATAAAGGGAAGTGAAGAGACAAAGGCAAGGCTAAGTGGAATTCTTAAGCTGACATATCAGCAAAACTGAAACAAGTGTCACGTGGAAGTCCAAGGGGGCAAATTTAACTCCTGAAGCATGCACCAGAACAGGATGGCCATGGGGTAATTTGAGCAGAAATGAAATGCCTTTGTGCCAGTAACTGCTGGGACACAGATGACAAAAGCATGCAACAGAGCAAAGATTCCACTTACCTGCACCTGTTATTTCTCTATGAGCAGAGGAGAAGAGAAATAAGCTCATTAGTATGGATCAAGCATCGGGTTTGTAGTGCTGGCTCATCACCTCCCACGGAAGCATGAGATGAACATGGTGGCTGGACACCTCAAGTTTATACCAGTGTAAGGGGAGAAGTCCCATCCCATGGTGAGTGCAGTCTGAATACTGAGGAGCTCACAGCACTTTAACAAGGCAGAGGAAGCTGCCCCCTGATGCTGTCAGGAATGTTGGAGTAGGAACTGCTGGAGTACCCTCAGTCAAGATCAGAGAGCTTAAATGCAAGAGAAGTGCTATAGATTGAGATTTTAACTGTGAGAGTCATGCAAGACCTGACCACTACCCCCACACAGACAAGCCATTTAGGCTGTGCCAGGGGGTCAGACTCAGTCATTACATCAGCCTAGCAAACTCCCAAACATGCCACACTAAGGGTGAGTAAGAAATGCTGTGCTGAATGCACCTCATCGTAAGAAAGATGCTCGTAAGAGGAAGTGTAGCCTGTTCCCTGTTCTCCCTACCTCACCCAGGAGGTTGCTGTGACAGGCACTCTGGAGTGCTAAGTCTGACTCAGGAGATGAACATGTATGGCCAAGGTTGACATTCAAATGGGACAAAGTCAAAACCACTGGCAGTCAGAGACACTCATGGTCAGGGAATGAAACAGAACGGATCTCAGAGCAAACCAGGGAAGATCCAAGTCCGATCACTATCGGCAAGGCAAAACCACCGAGACCATGGTCCAGTGAAGGATCCCAAGACAGGCACACATTGCTCTACTCAAAGTAACTGATGAATGTTTGAGGACCTCCCTCACCTTGATTGCTTGTCCAAAAAATCCTTTTCCTAGAACTTCGCCATGAATCAGGTCACAGGGCCGGAAGATTTGCTGGGAGCAGCTGGAAGAGGAGCGCAGGGATTCAGAACGACTGATGTCACGGCTCAGAAGGAGCGGTTCCTTTGGAGAGCTGGGGCCGGGAGACTTAGAAATGCTGTTACTTCGCCTGGAAAACAAGGATGACGGGAAGATCAGGGAAGCTGCTGGGAAACTTTTGGTCCAGCATATCCCATCATTCGCTGCTAAGGGACCAGTTTCTAATGTGCTCCAGTGCTTTTACTATCTCCAAAGCCAGATGCTCTCCCAGCACTGTGGAAGCTCCTTATGAATCCAGAGCAGCTTCCAAGTCAGAGCTGCCTAACAACAACGACATCTCCTGCACTGGCAGTTTGAGATGGAGCTCTGAGAACGAGGGGAGGAAGCTGTGAAGTCACATCACTTGCTATCTCTAAACAAAGTACTGGTAAATGACTAAATGAGCAACTGAGTGCTCCACTCTTAGACTTTTTCCCAAGTCCCAGGTCTCAGCCAGATTGCCCTTAAGGACATGTTCTTCCCCAGTCATTTAAGGCTGGTAAAAACCTGATCTTTAGATTTTCTAACTCTGAAACTTAGTAGCTTTTCTCTGTTAACAGTAGAGCCCCTTATTTTTATTAAGGAAAGTTTGTCATCCTGAAAGGGAATAGAGAGAGAATACATAAATAGCAGAATCCAAAACTCTCCATGACTTCTCCAATGGTTTATACCATGGCTCACATCAGAGATAAGCCTTGTCCCCACAGTCATCGTGATCACAAGGCCTAAGCTGCCCAGCCAGGGAGCACAGGGCAAAGGCAAGATAGGTCAGAGGCAGTGATTCCAAGTCTTTACCTGAGGGAGCGCCGTCGGAGTGTTCCTTCCAGGTTCTCCTTGATGTCCAGTGGAGAGAGAGAGCGTGGGGAGATGGGTGTCTTTATGTGGGTGGGAAGACGGGAGTCCAAGCGAAGCCTGTCCAAGCGCTGCGAGACAGGGTCGTGCTCTATCAGCAACTGAAGGGTCTGGCTTGTCTTGCGAATCAATTCCTCCACCTGAAATCAAACCAAAGGACAGAACAGCAGCAGGCATGAGGAGTGCAAATGACAGGAGATAGAGAAGACACAGGGAACACCCCTCAGGAATCAGAGGAGAGAGTTCAGTGAGATCACTCCACAGTTGTGGTTTAGTTGTGTGCACCACAACTGTCTACCAGACAAATCAAGCTGGCAACACAGAAGTTCCTGATGCTATCCAATACTTCTTTCTGGTCAGCTACAAGTAACCTATATAAAAAAGATGTAGACGGGCTGGAGAGGGTCCAGAGATGGGCCACAAAGATGACTGAAGGCTGTGAAGCTGCAACATGAGGAAAGGCTGAGAGAACCGTGTCTGTTCAGCCTTGAGAAAAGAAGGCTTAGGGGAGACCTTATCACCATGTTCCAGTATTTAAAGAGTGGCTACAAAGAAGATGGAGATGCCCTTTTTACAAGGAGTTACATGGAAAATACAAGGGGTAACGGGTACAAATTAATCCTGGAAAGATTCCAGGCAGACACAAAGACAGTTTTTTTACAAAGAACAATCAGCCCTTGGAAAAATCTCCTCAGCAAAGTGGTGGATTCCCCAACACTGGACACGTTTATGTTTCAGCTGGACATAGTGCTCTAGATAGTGCTTTTGCCAAGAAAGATTGGACCAGATGATCCTTGAGGTGCTTCCAGTCTGGTATTTCATGACTCTATTAAATACTTTTCTTTTTCTGAGAAGTGTTCAAAAACTACAAAAGTTTCCACTTTGAACAGTGCTGCAAAAAACAGCTTTGCAAAAGCTACACGGAGATTTATCTGAGAGATGCCTTGTGCTCCTCATGTTCTCTTCAGCACCAATAGTAAATAAAACCCTTAGGAAGTGAAGGTAATGGTGCCCCCCCCTACACTCTTGCAGCATTACCTGATATCTGTAGAAAGCATCGACTTGTAAATAGCAAGAGACAGAAAAATGGTTTTTTGCAATGGGAAACATGCCTAGGATCAGGTGGGCCCTTGTGTATTGGCAGTGCCTCTAAAAGGATCAGAACTGTGCACTTCACCAGCAGTACATGGGAAAGTCTTCACAGCCTCTCTATCCTCTGTCACAGCCTTAGACTTTTCCTATTACCTCCCTTCACGTTTCAATGCCACAAAATCACGACTGAATCCTAATTGCATTTCCATCTGTTACATTTTCCTCTCCAGCTGGAAGGGAAAGCTTGTCTTCATGTTGATTCCTACTGTCAGCACAAGTACTAGAGGTGTACACACACTGTATGTAGGGTGGGAGAACAGTGTCAGGAAAGAGAAAAGATGTAGGAAAGCTGAGGAGAAGGAGGCTTCACAATAGAACTCTACCCACCTCCTCCACCTGTAACGTACGAATAGGAGCTCCATTGATCTCCAGGATACGATCTGCAGGGTGGATGGCGTTTCGGACATCTGGGCTGATGTGCATCCTGTTAACTCTAAATATGGGAATTACAGTCTGTATGTGAAGTCAGTTTAGCCAAAATTATCAAAAATATACTCCCCTTCATATTGGTATTTTGAAATAAAACAATGCTAATCTACCAACATGGGGAGCTACCAATTTGACCAAGTGCTTAGGTCTGAGCTGGTTTGGAGAGAGCTCTTCATATCACCAGTGGTAAAATTGCTAGTCCAAATATTTTGTGTTCACTGAAGGAGACAGCACTGAGAGATACAATTATTAGTTAAGGCCGTTACAAGACTGAAATGAAGACCAAACACAAAAGACTATTAGCCAACATACGTCCCTGTAATGCCAAGATTCCTTCAGGACAACAGTGCCGCAGGATTTTTACCAGCTCCCTCTGCACAGACATGTACATTGCACACAATCTCGTCATACTCACTCTTTCACCTGGACACCAGTGGCATAGCTGGAGCAGCCACCATCAACAGACACAGAGAACCCCCTCTTGCCATCCGTGGCTGCTGGCATGGAGATGAGGGTCAGTGTATAAGGCAGCTGCTCACGCAGAGACTCAGTGGAGTGTTTTTCTATCATCGGTGTCAGCACAATCTGGTTATGGCATTTTCCACTGGAAGAAGTGAAGAAAGTCATTATGGCAATGTCCCATCCCTCCCTGCCAAACTCACATGTCTGAGTTCTCTCACTGACCACAAGCCATAGTTTTAGTGTTGTGTACCACTCCTTCTTCCCTCCCTCAAAGGCAGCTTCCTGGCATTCCTTAGGGTAGCATTCAGCTGAACCACTCTGAGCCAGCTGCACACAGCTTACACTTAGCAGGGAGCAGTTCCGTGGAAACGTGCAGCTCCTCTTACCAGTAGAGAGTGGAATGTTGCACCAGTGCATAAGTGTCCCCATCTTCGATGATCACTTTGCAGCTCATACAAGCAAAGCACTCGGGGTGATACTTGTATTCGCCAGCCACCTACAGACAGAAAAGGGAGTAGCTTAGGAGGGCCAAAACCCATCACCAGATGCAGCTCCTGCTTTCCTCTCCAGTTAACGTGTTCATTCACATCTCTAAGGCAAGTGGCAGTTTTTTACTGGAGAGTTTTATTAGTCCATTCTATCTTTCCTGAACCCCATCCTTGGCACCTTGTTTGCAGAACTCCAAAACAAACATGTCAACAAGCTAAGCAAAGCTTGTGTCCCAGGAACCTCTGCTATATTTGGCAGCTGCTCAACTATCAAAAATAGTTGATAGTCTGCTGCAGACTAGTAAACAAGGTATTAAACCTTCCTGTTCAGTTGCTCTTGGCAAGATAACTAATGTTACGCCTGAATTAATACAGCTGAAAGGGCTTTTTTTTTTGGCAGACAGGCAATGCACAAATTCAGATATTTAACCAGCCAGCTGACAGAAAAAAAAAGCGTGAACTGAGACAAAAAATACCTTTAAAGAATATTTTTATTAATTGGTCTGTTTTCCTATTTTCCTTATGAGAACTTCCTTTAGTGACAGTATTATGCAAAGACTTTTGCAGGCAATGAGAAACTGTCTGCACATTTCTCAGTATTTCCTTTTGAGTTAGCAATCATATTACTCAGTACCATCCTGCTTTTTATTTAGGCTCTAGAAAAATAATGGTTATGTTTCATTCTTGGCAGTTTCAAAGTTTAAATATTTGCAAGGTTGTGGCAGGAGGGGAACATTTAGGCGAGCCCATATAGTGCAGGCAGAGTTCAATGCATCAAAGCAGTTGGGGCTAACACTGCTTCAAGACACCTTCAGCCTGGAAAAGCACTCTGGCCACAACCCAGTTGGGATTTGGATGGCAACCTTCCCACAGCCAGAACCTGCTGCTTATCCTGAGCTGAGAGCTTTGACTCCACAGTGCAGTGGAAAATCACCCCGTGGAGACACTGAGACACTGTGCTACAGAAGCTGAACAGATGTCCCCTGAATCACCTTTCTGCTTCTCAGGTCTGTACTTTTCAGCACCTTATTTGTTCATATGCTTCAGATCCTCACATCTCCCTCCTTTAACAGCTACCCCCACTCAAAATTAATCTTTATGCAGAAGACGGACACACAAGCTTCATTTCTAATCTGAGATTAGAGTAACAAGGAGATTATTACCCTCAGCTTATTTGGTTATCTGAATACCTAAGACAACTCCCAACTAAGTTTGAGGAGTTGGAGGCAGGCACGTCCTGCCTCCAGGCAGGAGTCCTTCAAAGTCCTTACCATCACAGGTCCAGTCATCAGCAGAGAGCAGCCATGGCAAGATTCCCCAAACTTCCCCCAGTAGTCTTTGTGACAGTACAGCTTCCCATCTTTCTCATAGTACCAGTTAGTGAGGGGATCCTGGCATTCAGAGCACCTTGAAGGAAATAAAGGAACAAAGTTCCAGTTGGCAACAAGTCACAAATCAATGGTCCTTTCCTGCATGGAGAACACAGGCATCCAGCAGCAGCACACCACCAGGTAGGTCTGCCAGTTATGGATGTACTAAACCCTTCCACTTCCCAATGCTCTTTGAACTGAAAATTAGCACCAGACCCAAGGTTTGTAAGGAGACTTGGAATCAACAAGTACAAAGAAAAAGATGCTTCTAAAGTCTAAAACAAATCCCACATACTGAAACATATCAGTAGGTTTATAAATTCTGCTTTGTAAATTTTGCTCCTCTGCTTTCTCCCTCATTCTGGATGCAAGTTTCCAGGTGCAGAGCTGCCCAGCAGAGAGAGAGCTCTGCTCTGTTTTTACTTAGTGTTTCTACAGCACCACCCGTCTTGTGCCAGGGCACCTGCCTCCTCAGCCAGTTTAGGAAGCAGGACAGAGAGGCAGGATCCACTTCCCTTTGAAATGCAAAGCCAGTTTTGCACCAATCTTTCTGGAAAGCTTTTCTATTGTTCTGTAAGCAGACCTCTCCCAAAAGGTAAACTGCAGTACTCTGCATTTGAGGGAGAGTTTTCAAAGCAGTTCATCCCCTGAGCTCCATATACTGACTGCATCCACCAATTAATTGTGATGAAAGTCCACGTCTCCCAGCCAATTGTTCTCCCTTCTGCTGATGACAGTGCATGAGAAAATAAACACCACAAGCAACCCACCAAAAAAACCCTAAATAAAACTAATTCTCTGATTCCATGAAGAGAATCCCCAAATCCTTCACACATCTGTCAGCCTCTATTTCAACAAGCAACCATTATTAATCTGCTACAAACATCCTTTCAAGAAACAACCCCTTCCTCCCCCTTCTTCCCCCCCACTAAAAAAATCAAGGAAAAAGAAGCAGCAATTCTACTGCAGATACCTTTCAGCAAATCACAAGCAGAACCCAGGCTTGCTGAATACAAAATAATCCTGCCTCAGCAAGATGCACTGGGCAAGGGAGTTTAACTTCAGCAGCATGGAGGTGTGACTTACTGGAGATAAGGCACAGACAGCAGTTGCATCACTAAGGATTATTCCATTAGCCCTGGGCAGCATGTTCTCAGACTTTAAAAGGGAAATAAGTCTGGCACTGGCCATTTCTGAGTGCAGAATCCAAAGCAGTTTAGTCACCAATAACTGGTTCAAAGAAACACCTTGAGGATCAATGCCATCATCAGCATGATGTTTTCCCAAATATGGGAAAAAGAGTTTCTTCTGCCCCTTACCCCAACACCTGTCTCAGTTACTACAGTGGGGGGGAACCACTGCAGTGGGATGGGGGTTTAGGTGGGTGTCCCTCCAGACAGCTGGTCTCCCTCAGCACACCCAGTGTGCTGGAGTCTACTGGTGGCACTGGAGGAGCACTTTTTATATGCTCCCAGGACTAAGATGAGAGCTACAGTTGACTTCACCTCTCACAAGCTTTCTGAAAGCTTATTTGTGCCAAAGACATTCCTTGTAAACTCCACCAGCTTGTAATGAGCGTGATGACATGTGAAGCTGGTCATGCTCCAATACGGAGAGAGTTATTTGCTCCATCTCAAGAGACTGCAAAGCAACAACATAAAGCTGCTTGTAAACAGCCTTTGGCTTTAGGGAAAAACACACCTCATGGAGTATTCAGTGCTGTACCCTCCCCTCACGAAGACTGCTCCTTAAAATGTATTTGGCTTTTGTAGTGTTTGTTCTCCCAGCTGAGGAGCATCAAATCCTGTCCCCCCTCCAAGTGATGGGAAAGAACTCCAGCACATGCAACAGGCCCTGCCAATTTTGTGTGAAGCATAGGAAGCAGTAATTTAAGATTGCTGCACATGGTTCCTACATCACTACAGCCCCAGCCTGGGGGCACTGTCATGGTTACACCCTGCTCCTGGTATGCGAGAGGCCCTGAGGGCATTCTAGTGCATTCTGCCTTCAACCACTGGCCTTTGGCTTTCTTTTGCAGTAAATACCCCGTGCTGAATGAGCAAGTAGGTGAGTGGGAGGGAAAAAAGAGCAAGTGGAGACTAACAGCAAAGATTTCTATCATTCTGTGGCAGGAACATCTGGCTCAGCACCGGCAAATCGGATCCCTCAGACTTCTTCAACTCCTCCATGCATGCCTGTACCAGTGTGTGTGCTCCAGGAATGATTACATCTTCAAACAGGGAGCTGTGACTAGACCTGCACTTGGGATCCAGACAGCAATGCTGGAGACTGCTTCACCAGGGCTTCAGGACTTGACTTTCTGTCTATGTTCTCTCCAAGCAGGTGGGTCACTTACTTGTTTTTAAGCACATCACCTTCCCCTCCTCACCCCTCTTCAATTTCACCTTCAACCACTTCCTTTTTCTCCCTAAGTAAATGTAAAATTTCTGCAAAAGCAATACAAACTGCAATTCTGTTTAGGTGGGCTCCACAGGATCATGTGCATTTGTCTTCCCTTTACCCTTCCTCTAGTACTAAATGGTTTGATTCAACCTTATAGCACTTCGTTAAGTTTGCTTCCATCCGGAAATAAGCACTGGTATCTAATTTGGAACACACCCATAGCAAAATGAAGGTGAGGAGGTGGAGCCAGCAAGCAGTCAGTTCTCTGCTATGTAATTAAACAAATCTGGGCAGGACAAGTTTGCAGCTTAAGGCTCAGAACCCCACCCTGGGCAATGAGGCAACAGGAACAGAGCAAGCAGCCTTGGAGAGGCTGGATGCTGGGAATGGGTCTAACTGGCTGCTTCACTGCCAGGAACAGGACAAGGCTGCAGCCCATGCTGCCAAACAGCACCTTTGTTACTTACCATGCATTCTGTAACCTTGAAAAAGCTTTAGATTTGACAGGTGTGGGGAACTGGCTGACAGCACACAGGTATGGTTTCAATGCCTTTATCAAATGATAAAAGCACCACATGATTGTTCCACAAGGCTCTCATTGAAGGGATATGTCAGAATTTTATCCCAGAAGATACAAGAGTTGCCATTTCTTCCTCTCCCGCCTCACTGGAGCTGTGCCATTGCACCAAGGTTCACATCAGCTGAGACAGGAATGCAATTACTGCTACAAGTATTAAGGAAGCTAACCTCTGCCAGTCACCACAACCAAAAGAAAGGAGTATGCCATGCTCCTCTATCTTTTATAGATTAGAAACCACTAATCTTCTCCTAGATTATTCTTATTACAGAATAGCTAACCATGGTAATCAAGTTTCACGGAGGATTGGTAACAGCCATACCTGACATGCTTCCTCTTGCTGCCCAGCCACCATTTTCAGAGCTGCAGAACCCTACTCTGATGATACAGACCAGACATTATGATTCTTCACTTCCCAGCTTTGGCTGTGCAGAATAAATTAATCTGCCTCCCACAGCCATCCTCCAGGAACTGCAGGTGGCATCTGGGTGCAGAGTTCAGCCTCGATGCTCTGCAGCACAGCAAGTGCAGAAAGAGCTCACAAATCACTGCTCCACGGTGTATTGTAACCTAGGACACACGGACTCTTGGTTTTGTGGGGGGTGGTAGGAGGATCAGGTCACAACAGGTAACCAGCATGGTTTCAATTGATGTGGCATCTCTTTTACAGCTAAATGAAAGCCAATACCTTCATGGAAGCAAAGACTTCCTCAGTACTGAAGAGACAGATCCCTTTGAGAAGGGCTCATTAACAAAATGCCCCCCTCACACACACTGTCAGGCCAGATCAGTTTACACTAGACAGGCTCAGGAGAGCCGTGGTTCCAATTCTGCAGGCAGGGCAGGGAGAGGACAGTCAGGCACACAGAGAGCTGCAGAATAAAGCATTACCCCAGCCTGTAGCTAACCCAAAGGCTTACTCACCCGGGCTTAGCAGCAGTGTGTGCACTGGCTACGTAAGAGACACCAGACAAAGAAAAACAGACGCTAGAAAACAGACTACTAGAAAGACAAAGTGCTTAATCTCTGACTATGCAAAACCATTTCCACACACTCAGGAGAAGGGTGTATCTATGGCTTAACGTAATATCCCACACATATTACAAATAATGAGTGTCTGCTCACTTTCTTCCTTCTGAAAGCAGCTGCTGTTTCACAAAGTTGCCTAAAGCAGCTCAGCAACTGTGCAGCAGTATTTACTCCTATCCTAGACTGTTTTACCAAAAGGCTTCTTACTCCCAAATCAGTACAAAAGTATCTGCAAAACAGGATCAATAACAAGCAAATCCAAGCAGAGGGGATAGGAGGGAGACAATGAAAGTGCAAGCTGTGCCTTTCCCCATCATCCATCCACCTAATCAGCACATCTGTGTCAATCACCAGCCTGGCTGTGTTCAGCCCCACTGACTTTTCTCACTGCGGAGATGCAATGCAATCAAAGTGTTATTCTGGAACTATCGCCTTTCTCGATTTTCATTTGTTCAACTGGACCAAAACCGAATAAAAGTTGAATTAACCAAAGTATCACAGAAGAATCCTTTCCATGTAAGGGAAGTGTGCTGCTCATCTCTAGTTACCCACAAAGTACCTGATTTCTTTTCACAAACAGGATTATGTGCTGCCTCGCTGCAGATTACATCACCTTCCTGAACTCCCACAGCAGCACCTCACCTCACCCAGACACAAGGAGCTTTGGAAGAGAAGCAGCAGCAGCCACATTAATCTCATTCTTCTGCTGGTGAGCAAAGCACAGGGGCACAGGATACAGTGGCACATCTAGAGCCCTCTGGAAGGGAGCCTGCCTGGCTGTGCACACACTGGAGCTGTTCCCTCGAACCAGGGAGCTGGGAAGGGACTGATAATAGGAATCTTCCCCGTCACCTCCTCAAAGCAATATGGGATCCCAGTTTGAGGCTGGCTGTTTCTGGCACACGAGCACGGGATTTCATTCTTCCAGCCTCACACACCGACTGCTTAGGATGGCATTGCAGGGGGGAAACCACACTTTGGAGGCCCACTGCTAATCCTGTGCGAGACTTACCGAAAGGGATCCTTGGGAGCGAAGTAAGCTGGAGCAGACAAGTAACTTCCCATCTTCAACACTGGATAAACCGGATCAGCCACAAACTTGTCCAACTGCCTCTGAACGGCTCTGTTCTGCCAACATGGCAGCAGCCAGTGCTCATTTACTCTTGCGCTGATTCAGATACTTCACCTCCCTTTGAAGCTGCCCAAGGAATGCCAGGTCTCTCGGCTGCTCATTCCTTTTCAGATTTTTCCTGGCTCCCATTGCTATAACCATCTTCTCCTGTGCCCAGCAGCAGCAGCACCTCGGGAAGGACAGAATCACTGCTAACCGGGCTAGTGGGACATGCTGCTGCAGTACTTCGGCAAGCTCTGCTGCCTGCTAACTGCTGGCAAGTTTTCCCTTCTCTGGTTCCACCCAAGGGTGGGAGGGGAGGAGGAGCCACGGCAGGCGGACAGCGGCGGCTCCGGAGCCTCAACATGCTCTTGCTCCTTCACAGGGTTGGAGCTCTGACCCAAAGAGGGGCTGCGTATTTAGTGCTGAAAGATAGCAGCTTTGGCCAAAGAATACAAGCACACACACGAAACTTGTCTTTGCAGCAGCCGCACGTTCTAATGGAGAAGTCAAAGACGGCAACAAGCCACCATCTCCAAATATATCAAATTAACTATATACATTTCTAAACCCTTCACAGTGAGTGGGGTTATCCTGCCTTTACAGCACCTACAATCCGTTTACCCTGCTGCAGGAAGTAACTCAGAGTGTGCTTCATCCAAGGAAAAACTGCTTTCTTTCCAGTACTGTTTTAAGAGATCATTACAATCCTTTAACTGAATCATTATCTCCTGAATGGAAGCTGAGAGGTATAAATCAGCATGGAGTACTCTCTCCTGCTCACAGCACATGCAGTTGTATCATTGTGCTTGTCTGAAGCCAAGCATGATCTCTAGTGATCTAATCAGCTAAAGCTGCTCGCAAGACACTCAAAAATGCAACAAACATACGCTGCTGCACCAAGCCCGCCCATTTCTGTACAGTCAGCAAAGCCTGGCATGCCTGAACACAGCCTGAAAACCATGCTCTGTTCCAGAGGCAAGAGCACTCAAATGTGCTTTTCCTGGAGATGCTCGTCTCAGCTGGCACACTGTTCCAGGGACGCTTGGGGCTGGAACAAGGCAGTCTTGGCTGCAGATTTGACAGCTGCTGCTCGCTGTTGAAGTACACAGAAACCTAGGCAGCTTCCAGTGTTCTTTTTTTCTCCTTTTTAAAACTTTTTTTAAATTTAATTTTTAATAAGCAGCCATCTTTCTGAAGGGAAAAAAAAAAAGTCTCCATTTTCCCCATTCAGTGTAGTTGGTAAGCCTGGCTGTAAAAATGCAGTGAAGCCCAGTGCTGCAGAGCCCGAAGTGCTTGTCAGTTCCAGCACGGGTCTAATTCCTTCTGACATTTCACACAGCTCTACTGGAAGCAGCAACACGGTGAGTCTGTGTCTAGGAATGTACTCCGGTCTCCCACATTCTCTATATGTTGCGTGCTGAAAAGGGGCCAGCGCTCGCAATCCTGTCCTTCCCTGGCTATCAGCACCTCCCCACCACACACACACACCTCCTGTGCAGCCCGAGCCCCTCCCACCTCTATCACCTACACACAAAAGCCTTTCCCCACAATTCTGCTGCCATGGGCTGAACGCCCTCCAAGGGGGCATTCCACGTGACCTCATAAATCCCAACTCTTCAGACAAAACCTTTGAAGATTTGATCCACAGATGTGATAAGCAGCCAGCTAGTCTGTGAATGAAGCCAGCAGATAAAGCCTAACTTCAAAGTAATAAAAACCACCCAGACAGCTAAGCAACTAGGAAAGGATTTTGTTTAAGACTTCCTTAAAGCCAAAGGACACATAGTCAAATGTCTATTTAAACAGGAAACTTCTTATCAAAATGATTTTACTTGTGCAGCAAGACCCAGCAGCAGCCAGTAAGTTACTTTTGGCTACACAGAAATGTCTTGTGACTTCTTGCTTTTCTCTTGTCTCTATGACCTATTTGAGAACACAAGGTCTCTGATAAAAGGGCTCTGGAAAAGGTGTTAATGTGTTCATACATTCTAGATCTGAATTCCTGCCAGAATGACTGTACTTCAAATAATGCTGATAAACA
>VZRV01010669.1:610969-625331 GCA_013398115.1 Falcunculus frontatus | reverse complement strand
CCCGCACGTGCCCCGGCGGGCGCGGCCCCGGGCGGGCCCCGCGCTCCCGCTCCCGGACCGGTCCCGCGCTCCCGACCCCGAGGCAGCGCAAAGGAACGGCGGCGCACTCTGGTCAATGTAAAACCATTTTTTAATTCTAAATCACTTTCACAACAGTGAAAATTTAGTGAGGAGGAACGGTAACGTACTAGCCGAGCCGTCCGGGCCGTGTCGCGGTCGGGTTGCGGGACAGGGGTACATACAAAAGCACACCAGGAAAAGGGGGAACCAAGCGTTAACACTTTTAGACTATTTCATCCTTGAATTGCCGGAAAATAAGAGCTTTCAGTCATGTTTCTGCAGCCTTCTCTACATCCATTATCTCTCTCACTCATACATGGGAAACCCCCCCATCCATTAAAATTCTGTACTTTAAAATGTATTACTTAAATATGTTTCAATACCTGTTGAATCTATTGCAGTCGTTTCTCTATCCTTTTTATGGGATAAAGGCTTCAAAGGGATACCCTTCTCCCTGCATAACCTCTCAGCATCGAGTTTCTCCGTACAAAAACGAGAAGGAATCCATCCCTTACTATCACATGAACCTTACCTTCCCATCAGCAGGTGGTGCTGACTGCGCCGGAGAGGAACCCAAAGCTGCGACATTGTAGGACAACCAAACAAAACCAGCCTTTCTCCTGGGAAGGGCCCCAGTTACCAAGTTATGGACTTGAGAAGAACCCTGTGCCAAAATTCAGCTTCTCAGAAGTGTCGCACAACAAAAGCTGAAGCACCACCTCAACTATAAATAGTTGAGCAATATATTCAGTCAGATTATCATCGAGTCAGGTATAAATCTGACGTGACAAAACACTGCAGAAGCTTTGCAACATTCTACTTGCCAGATGGAATTTTGGAGGTAGGCAAGTTAAACTTCAGTCATCCTCTGTCTTGACACTAAAAGTGAACAGTTTATAATTACATAAATAAACTTCTACAGCAATTAATTAAAGGTGTCCTGCCCAGGAAACTCTTCCATACACTAAAAAACTCCAAGCTACCGAAACAAAGTTTCTATTAATTGATGTGTTTGTCAGTTTTCTGTCTACTGCCAGGGAAGTAACAACATTCATCTTGCAGGAAATAATTATGAGCGACCTGAATCAAAATAAACCAAAAACAGTAAGAAAAAAAAAAATTGAATTGCCTAGTCAGAGAAATATGAACTGTTCATCTCGCTAGAGAATCTCTCGTATCTGTTTCAAAGGAATCTACACAAATACATCAGGAGTACTCTTTAAAGCTGAATACCCAACAGGATTCCAAAGTGCCTACAGAGTGCTCACCTTCTGAAATATCCCCTCCGCACATTAATGGTTGTGGTCTCCTCCAGCACTTTAAATTAAAATCTTTGGTAGGTACTGCAGAGACTCTTGTGCTGTAGCTGTTCTGCTGTGGCACGGGAGAAGGTCTGTGTGCACCTGCAGAGAGAAGGTCTTCCAAATGTTCCCTACTGGGCATGTGCTGGCAAAGGATCTCGTTTCTCCTCCTGTGTAATTTTACAGTATGACAAGTTTAACCTCAAAACTGACACAAAGATGCCTTTTGTTCCTCTCCCAAAATGAGCTGATCTCAGATCTGTAATAGGATTTTATTTGGAGTACATGACCTTGCGTAGAAAGTCTCAAAGCCTTGGGAAGGATAAATGTCGCTACAGTGATGAGGTTGCAAGGGGATTATCCATGAGTGCAGCCACAGGTGCTGTGCAGAGCCCGGGAAGATAACACTGTCAGTGAGGAACTGGGCTGGGTCCAGCAGCCCCCCTGGCTCCACAGCCAGAGAATCTTCCCGTGTCTGGCTCCAGCATGCTCAGGCTTTAAAAAATTGCAGCATAAATTTGTATCCCTTCTTCTAACAGCCATAAGAACCATCAGGAAGGGTTTTCCATCACACCGGGAAATAACAGCAGGAAAAGAAACCAGTCTCCAGACCTGGTTCCGTTTGTATCACGTGCTGTGCCCCAGAGAGTCTCAGCAGTGATGCGGATGATTTCCTGGGGAAGGTCGGATGTTGATAGAGACATTAAATAACACCTGCAGCTCTGGCAGATCCATCGTGGTTGCAAAGCAGGAGATACCGGTCACACTGGAGAAGTTTCCTTACCTGTCTAGTCTACCGTGGGATAACTGCCTGTCCCACAGAGCTGGTATCACTGATTGGCACAGGATTTCAAAGCAGCACTCCCTTTCAGAGTGCAGCTCAACGCTAGGCCCATGGTTTGTGGCAGGAACCTGTTGTACAAGGTATCTGAGCTGAAATACACTTTTTATCCAATGTTTTAATTTCCAACTCTGGTGCAAAATGTGAGATTCCTCATTGTGCTGTGGTACCACCAATTCCAGAAGCCCATAGTTAGCTATGGAACCAGACACCAAGAGGTTTAAAATGGGATGGGAGGCAGTTTGTAACTGTTTCAGTGGCCTTGTTGGTCATGAATATATAGAATAATGGAAAAGACTTATGCAATCAACAGCCAGAACATTATCACCAGTGCCACAAACAGGAAAAGGCGGGAAAGGAACTGCTCATCCACATATTGAGGAGTCCCTGGAACAGCTGGAAAACAGGAAGTAAAAAAAAAACAAACAACAGTTCAGCTCCTTCCTCTTCTCTGGGATTGTGAAAGTTCTGAATATAGTATACTCATACATTGAAAAATGCAAAGAATCTGCTTGGTGAGAAAGTTGCTATTTTCTACCCTCAGCCTGGCTGGCTGCATGGGAAGATGACAAGGAAGATAAGTATCAGGTCTCTGAAGCAGGACTCCTTAGCTCAGTCCTACCCCCAACAGATTTTCAGGGGACGCTGAACTATAGTTATAGACGCTGAAAGGCCTTTAGCAGAGAAATCCTTCAGTAAAATGCTGCTGTGAGAACTCTACTTTTCTCACAAGAAACTATGGAAAACACTGTTAAGGTTTTGTAAACCGAACTTTTTTATCTTGCACCTGCAACTTGTTTTTCAGAATTGTTATGATGTTAACTAGAAAAATATTTTTAATGGGTGTTGTGAGTTTTAGCCAATCAGCATGAGAGGTGGATAGTTATTGACCAATGATCTTATGCCATCTTTGCGAACTAAGGTTTTTAAACCTGTCAGAAATTAATTTTAAAAAATGGCCTCTTATGGCTCATTCATGATTCTCTGAACAGATTTCGTGCAATTATTCTTCTCGGACCGCGGTAAATTGGCAACATATAGTTAATAGTTCAGGAAGATAATTTGACCCAAGGACAGCACAGGACCATGGCAACACTAGGGTGATGTGAAGAATGAGTTTGTTCCTCATAATTCCTGTGCCATATGACATGGTGGAAGATTTGCCAGGCATAACCTTTCACAGAGTAAGTTCAGAAAACCCTGGGCAGTAGGTGTTCTTGTTCAAAACAGATTCAGTTTGTCCACAGTGAAGATGGGGAAGAGGTTCTCTAGGGATTACTTAATTGTTAGAGAGCAAGGTCACCACTTGGAGTAACCCAACTGCTTTTTGTTAATCAAAAACGTGAAGTAATTTCACTGGAAAGTTACTTCTTGTGGAATAAAGATGACTGTCTCAGAGACAAATTTCTGAAAAATGAACAACCTTTGCATTCATTATTTTGTGGTACAGAACACCACTTTAAATTTTTCCTTCTCATCTTTCAGGAAATGGTCCTTTCCTGCCATTTTTAAAATCTGGGTCTCCTTCATACATCCCTAGTGACTCCTTTTTATTATTATTAGAAAGTCTAGTCCAATTTGTCTCATTTTTCAGAAGGAGTCTGCTGGGGTACCAGAGGAGACATCTGAATTAAAGGAGTGTAGTCTCCAGTGCCACTGTTTCTCTCCAGACTCGCTGGTCTCCCAGGAGGGCCTTCAGGAAACTATATGGAAGTGACAAACTTGCTTCTTTTATAAGCCTGTGTACAAAACATGTCAGCCACAGACCATGTTCCCTACTGAGTGTTTGCTCTATTTTGTGTTTCTATTGACAACACTGGTTACTGTTCAGAATATTTTGTCCTTTAGCAGATTATTTAAGAGTTTGTAAAATGTCTGTTTGTGACAGGACAGGAGAAGGATCTGTGGTACCTGGAGGAGGTCGCCCGTCATTTATGTTGAAGGCTGTTGCAAATATACCAAAGGGAAATGCCCCAATTCCAAACGACATCTGGAAGCCACCATCGCCAAACCCAAAGCCCTGGAATCCCTGCAGAGAACAAAGAACAGAGGACAAAAAAGGTACCAATAATTTAAAGCCTATTTCAGAGTATTTTGTGGAAGTGCAGACATTCCCTCTCGCTGGCTTTCCTACTGCTAAAGGAGGGCCATGCTGTCTGGCAACTTCCTGTCTGACATACTTTTTGTAAATATCCCCTTAGTTCTCCTGGGTTTAAAATGTTTCAGACAGTAGCAAATTTGCCAAGCAACCCAAAGGTTTGAGAAAGTGAAAACTAGCAACTGCAGTTCTTGCTTGAGGGCCACAAATTAACAAAGGTGTTTCTGTAACCTCTCAACTTAAAAGTAGTAGATATCTGCCAATGTATCAAAATCAACAGAACGAATTCTATTTAGAATGTCTTAACAATGTGTTAACATTGTTAACAGCGTGTTAACGGCTGTTAGCCATGTAACTAAAAAAGGTACTTAAAAAAATATTCTAAATTGGTTTTTGTGATACATGTGCATCATTTAAACATTCAGTGAAATGATAAATTGCCAGTACGATGCATAGAGCATTTGAAGGAAAAGTACAAAAAAAATTTACTGGGGGACTCAAATTAAGGAGGCAAAATCACCTGGGGCAGGAATGCAAGAAATAAGGAAAGGGGGAAAAGAGGAAGTTACAATGCAATAACACTGACCCCATGGGATCCAGACTAAAATACCACATCAAGTTAAAAGAAAAGTCTTCTGAAGCAAGTTGAATCCCGCTCTGCAGAAGCAGTGTGCTGTTTGAGAACAGACTGTGCGTGAATCTAGAGGCTTGTGTCATGTCTAAGAACTACGGAAAGCCCACAGTTCTGTAATGCAGTGATATGTCCTCTCACCTCAGAACTGAAACAGTGATACCAGTTCTGAAAGACCCTCTGGTTTATCACCACCAACAACGGGAGGACAAAGATGATTTTAGTTATATAATAAAAGCCAAGTATTTCTGGGTTGAGCCTTGATTTGAGGAGTTGGTCTTTTTGACTATATTCTTCTCAAGCATTTTGCCACTAACTCTGAGGGACAGCAAAGCTCTCTATGTGGCAGGTACAGGGTCTGTAGAGAATAGGGAAGCAGCATCACTACTGTCCTGCCTTTGTACTCCATCCCTCTGATTTACAGCAGCACCAGCTGAAAAGTTCAAACAAGGTACAGGAGCTGATTTAATAAGGCAGCAATGCCCTAGTGAAAGAGAACAGCTGAGCTCCCAATACATTCAATACAGAAATGCACCTTAATCACACCCAGCAGAGTTGGTTGCTTGAAGCATGAGGGAGACAATCCCTCTCCAAGGACCCCAGGCTAAGTTACACGGAATTGTTTCATCAGGTCATGCTTGCTGCCATCGTGCTGAAGAACACTGTGGTCTGTCCTACTGCCTACTCCCATGTCTGCTCCATCTGTGCCAGCTGTTGTTTACATTCACCCTATGTAATCTCCTCAACAAAACCACAGATCCCTCTTCAAGTTAATGTGTATCCAATAGATATCAACTTTCTCTTGCTTGTAATGCCATGGTACAGTAACATCCCATAGAAATGAGAGAAGCAGATGTCAGTGTCAAAAATCTAAATTCATACATGGATTATGTATTTCAATGACACGTATATTTTGACAGAAATACACTTCCACAAAGAATTTTCAAAGCAAAGTGTTCCTTGTATTTAAACATGGAGAACAATCAAGTATGAACAGCATTTCCAGTGTTACCACACTGGTTTTCGTTCATGAAGCATGATCCAAGTTGGCCTGTTCTTTGGGATGCTAAAGAGTACCATAGGAATGGAGCTCTCTGCCACAGCTATCATTGATACCACAGCTATCAATGATTCATGAACAACCAACTGAGGAAGAGCAGGATGTGTAAGCTGCAGGATCCTCATGCAGGATCTCTCACACACATTGTGTCCTCGAGGATGAACAAATACCAATATCAATAAAAACAACTAAACGCTCGAGCTTGTTTGAACACTTACCCCTCTGTTCTCTGGTTCAGGTCTCTGTCCTTGGGGTCGTGGTGGAGTTTTCTCTCTGCAGGAAGTTGTGAAATTAGCTCAAGTGCAAGGACGTGTGACAACAGTGTGCAGTAGCCTGGCTAATAATGCAGAACAACCATAAAACAGTCTCCTGGGGCCATCCAGCAGAGCTGGAGCAGTGTGTCAGAGAGCCAACCACACAGCTTTGGACCTTCAGCTGCACATCGCTGAATTAATGCTGCACTTCTGAATAACAAATACCCATTGCGAAGGCTAAAAACTGACGACATGAACATTTAATATAAGCTTGCAACCTGCCACTTGTACCTGATAATTAACACTTGATTCAAATTAAAATTAACAGTTGAACAAGAAATGTGTGCATATGCAGGCCCTGAAAAAGCCAGAAATATTTGGTAGAAATATCAGATCTATGTCTTTTGGCAAAGTATTTAAAATTGTGAATCCAGCACTTTAACAGTTTAATCTTAAGACCCCAAAGTTTCATCTTTAATTTTCAAATAAAAATAGTTGCATTTAGGTTTCTTACCTGGGGTCCTGTTGCCCAGTGCTACCTCTTCCATAGAGAGGAATAACTTTATCTCGACTGATTCCTGCTTTGCATACAGGACACACTTGTCTGTTTGGCCTGGTCTCTAGCCACTAAAAGAAAGGAAATTGTAAGACAACTAGTAAAATATCACAAAAACAACTATGCAGACCTCACTTGCAGCCAGGCAGAAAGACTTCAGCAATTTCTCACAAAGGTCTGGAGCAAAATATTTTAGTAAGTGCCAAGTACTCCCCAAACTGGAGTTGGCACTCTGGCTGCTGTTCTGGCAGGATCAACTTGCTGATGTGTACATATTCAGATCTGCACTGGAGTAAAATAAGAAATAAAGAGTACCAGCAGTCCTGCATAGGCCAAGGGCTAGTGGAGATACTCTCCTGTCATGCACCTTTTCTATAATGGTACCACAACATAAAACACTACATACGCAAAGAGAAGTGCACTCAGCACTTAAAACTGCAAACTAAACCCTGCAAGCTCCAACAGTAATTGTACCAAAACTGGAATTACTCAGGGTTTAAGACACTCAAAAGTGGGAGGCAAGTGGAACAGAATCTAAGTTTTCTTGTTGCTCAAAGAGCAGATTGCAAGGTGTTGCACATGAAGCTGCATGAGCAGGTTGTGCCTGCCCTGGAGAGAAAAGCACATTTGAAAAGAGGGGGATACTCCAGAGAACCAAGGGCTTTATTGAGCAACAGGAGCTGATGAAAGACAAAGTAAAAGGAAACCTGTCTTACCTGGTGTAAACAAGGCCAACTGTGAGCATTCCCAGGACAATTTGTTCACAGAGCAGAAAAGAGAGGAAAATAGAATTAGTTACTGAACTCGATACGACAAATGCGCAGCCTACAGGGATTGTGCAGCTTGGTGACAACAGAATCCTGGAATCCAGCTGGGCCAGTTCTGTAGCCTCCCATTAAAATAATTTGTGAAAGCATAGCCCAAGACTGATCTCCACTGGTTTTTTTTAGGTTACACAATCAAAGTTGCTAATGTGGGTCTGTGCATCTCCCATTCCTGGGTCCTCAACCATACCAAAGGCCCAGACAGAGGCTGCATTAATCTTAGGATTTATTGTACAAATTTTCTCTTCTGACACCATGAAAAGATATCCCTGAGCCAAGATGCAAATAAGCAAGATGTCAGTAATGAGACTTTAGGATCTTAAAAGATTGAGCTGGAACATCAGCCACATTCACAGAATCATGGAATAACTCAGACTGGATGGTACCTCAGGTAGCCTCTAGACCAACCTTATGCTCAGAGCAGGGTCAGCTATTGAGATCAGACTCAGTCACTCAGGGCGGAGAAATTCTCATTATACAGATTAAATTACTATGGCAAATTAAAAAAAGGTCAAAGACAAGCAAGCTACAAGATAAAACTGCTAATCAGCCATCTGCTTTCAAAATGGTCTCAACAACACTATTCAGACAAGACACTTGGTATTTTCAAGGTTCCATTTTTCCAAATCCTTTTGTGCAATAATTTAATCTTATTTTAGCTTGACAAGCCCTCAGCCAGTGATTTTCCATCTCCTCCAATAAAAATTTGGATTTTCAGATGTTATGTATATTTACACAGGAGAAAAGCACTTTCAGCCCTCATTTTATTAAAGATTTAGCTCACTGAGTAAAATAAACCCCAACCCCCCCACATTTGTCAATCCTTAACTTCTTAACATTTAAGAAAGAATATATTCAAGCCAGGTTACCCACATCAGAAATGCTGCATATGTATTATATCTGTGCTGTACATTATTTCCAAGTCAAATTAAAGAACTGAAAAGTTCCTAACACAAGTGCAATATCATGGGAAAAGAGAAATAGCCCACACAAAAAAGGTTATTACCTATTTTTTTCCTTTTTTTATGCTTTCAAAGGAAAAAAGAGCAAGCTTGTAGGAGAAACTACAATTTGGCCTCCAGAACCTAGATTCATATCCAGGTTTAGGTATGTAGAGGTTAGAAAGGAATTTAGGTCTAAAGAAGATATCTATGCTAGGCCAGACAGCACAAATAAAATAACACACGTAACCAAACAGTATCAATGAGCACTGAACCATCTGTGTGGGGCTGCTTGTTTGTTTGCTTTTACAAATAATCCAGAAGTACAGGAGTTTAAGATGAAGGAAACCTGCTCCCTGGAACGCAAGCAAAGAAAAACAGCTGAGGAGCAAACCCAAGCTTCTCCTAAACCAAACCCATGGTCCCTGCTCTAGAATTATAAACATCACTGGTTTTCATGGGATCAGATAGATAGTGTTCTGGCTGATGTGTGGGGCTGGAGCACTTACCAGAAGAGGTGCCCACATAAGCTGATAACTGCATCCTTGGCAGTGTCCAAACAGATGTTACATTCAAAAGTGTTGTCCTGATTAGTGTTGTCCCCAGAACCATTGCTGCTACTGCTGCCACTGGTCCCTCCAGTACTGGAGCTCTTTGTTGATGCAGAAGCCGTGGGTCCTTTGCTTGCCATCCTCAAGAAGGATGCAGACGAGGTCAAGGAAATTTTCCTGTTGGAATCCTAGCAGTGAGAAAGGGAAAAAACCAAACAAACCCAAACTTCTTGGCATTATAACATTGCATTCTGGTCCCATTCCAAACTGGTAGTGATTTATCTAAGAAGCTCTTGAATCCTGTTGTCGATGGTTTTAGTTTAACGTAGCCAAGAAGGATCTTTTTTTAGAAACTAAGCTACTTTACAGTACCATAGTATGACCTGGCTGATGTGTGACCTGTATTTTACTGTTACTGATAAACACCCATAGCCAAAACAACCCCCCTGCATTTTCTCATAAATGTCATTTGCTGTAAAGAGACTGAGCTCACCTAGTCATACATACTCTTCCAAAATTCAACACAACTTATAACTGACAGTGTAGTCTGAAGCAGAATTTAATCATGAAGTAATTCACCGTTTGAACAGACTGACAATGCAGTTTTAAGTTCAACATTCATTAGTTTGGAATATTAATGATAATAATGGCAAGCAAAGATGGCTTAGAACTTGGAATTATCTCCTGAGAAGTATATTGCTGCTATCACAGCAGTGTTGATATGACTATCAAACATTTCTAATCTAGTAGTAAGGTAGTAATGCAGAAGTATTAAAAATTTTTATGCTTTAATTTTTACTTCCATGTTTTCACCTCTCATTAACATAGTCATATTTACCAAAGAACAAGCGTTTATTTTATTTCATTTCAGTAGCAACAACCTCTACAATGCAATTCCTCGATATGTAAATTCCACAGTACCTAAAGCTTTGAGACTCAGCAAAAAGCATTTGCATTTCTAGAAACACTTTTACCAGTACAAGATTTTTAATTCAAGAACTGAAAGAGTTTCAGTAGCTACAGAAATTAATTCACTAAAACAAAAATGTTTAAAATATTCCACTGTGCTTTTCATGAAACTCTGATATCCTGCAGGAACAGGAATACTTAGATAAAGCCATGAGAAACAAACAGGTGATTATCTGAACTTTCTGCAAGTGTACAAACAGTGAAGCATTTTCAAAGGGCAACCTGAATTTTTCAGAAGCTAATTTCTTTGCAAACTTACCCCCCAACCATTAAAGGCTTTCCTTAGTGTTGCCTCTTTGTAGCAGAACTGCAGCACAGGTGCAAGGCAGCAAACTAAAGCCTCAGGATCTTCAGCTGTTATTGCCAGCAGCTTTTTTCATACAATACAATCCCACTGCACAGTCAGGAAAACATCACACTCAAGCCTTGTGAAGTATTGCAGCAAAGACTCAGTTGCAGCAGGTAAAATCTATTTCTGCAGAGCTTTTTCACTCAGTTACATCATTTTGCACAGTGTCCCAGAAGGGCAGATTTGTATTCACAGATGCTGCACTTGAACATACACTGCTTTCAGCAGTGCTGACTCTTAGCACTTCACACCATGACTCCATTTACACTCAGTTCATTGTACAAAATTAAAATCCGTGTTAGATCAAGGCAGATGGAAATGCTGCCAACCCACAAACTATATGCCAAAGACACCTGAATTTTTCACACATCCTTACAACCAGAATCTTCAGCCTGTCTTGCTCAGTAGTTTAAGTGAAAACTTATCAACTCGGACCTATATATATTAATACAAAAATTGAGAAAACCTCCTTAAAACTAAGGCGTCAAACACAGTGTAAAAAATACAGCATCCCTTTACGGAATGGTCACAAGAAACATCTGGCTCATATCTTGACATATAACACAAGGAAAGGATGTGTACCAGAGGCAAATAAATAAATTCTGTCTCCCTAATACCAACGTGGAAAAAAAAGTTCCTGTTTCCAAATTAAATTCTATATATTAACACAATGACTCTGGAGACCCGTCAAAAAGATAAAATCTGTATCTCCACAAAATCTTACTCAAAAAAAAAGCCTCAGTTTTTCATAACTACAATAAATAAATAAAATGTTAAGAAGAAGGATGACAGAGAAATATCAGCAATGAAATGGAAACAAGACGGCTGAAACAGCAGAAAGATTAAAATGACATAATGCAACAGGCACTGAATCTCCTCTCCTAGAAGAGGGTCATTCCTTAATCTGTACTGGGGATCCTCCACTAAGTAGCTGTACATGGGCTGATGGGGCACAGTGACCTATTAGGATATAACCAACTTAAAATATCAAAAATATAGCAAAACACAACAGTAAAAATAATAAATTTTATTCTGAAAAGCCTTCTCAAACATTTGTTCTTGTCGTTGGAATAATATAACTGGGTCTGTACTTCTGCACATATACAAAGAAGCAAACATGAAATAGCTTCCAGTGGCTAAATTTATATTTGATAATCATATATTGTGTTGCTTTTGAGTGTACTCTGAATCTTAAAGTAGGAATTCAACTGCAAATGGAACTTGTTCTGAGTGCAGAATGAACTCAAAATGGAACGGTCACTCAAACTACTTAAACTCTGAGACAAAACTCTCTAGGGAAAAAAACCCAACAAAACATAACAAATCACAAACTAAAAAAAACAACAACTAACACAACAGACCAAACCAATTCTGTTTTCATTTTGCTTTAGAGTTTGGGTTAAGTAAACACAATCGAGGGATGCCAGTCAAGGTTTGCCACATCCTTGTCCTTTATATCAGGTCTCCAAATCAACCCCAGAGGCATGATGGGCAGCAAACAAAACAAGAGAAAGGATATAAAAATCAGATGATACCTAACTGAAGGGATTCAGAGATCTTGTCTTTTTCTTACTTCTTTGCTCTCTACATATTTACAGGAAAACGGTATCTTTGTTTCATAAAAGCCATCTAGATTAGCTGTTTATTTCCTTTAAACCATGATCCCTATGTTATATCCCAACAGGTTGTTCTGAAAATGACTGACATTTACTGCATCCAAGAATCAAGAGTGGCAGCAGATGAACGGTTAAGGAGCAAGGAACTCATTTGCAAGTAGGCTTCCTAAATAAATACAGAAGTCTGGTGGAGCATGAACACATGGAATTGGAGGTACATGAGAGGGTGAAACTCCAAAAGGCAGACTGGGACCTGAACGTGTCATGACAGCAGAGAGCACAGGAGGTCCATGACCTAGGAGACTAGGAATGTCCATGTGCTAGGTGTAAATACTGGGCATAGACCTCACTAACAGCCAGTAAGAAAGACACTTTCCTCTAATATTTTAAAAACTTAATCTGTAAATCTACTAGGAGCAACTGCATACCAGGAAAGCATGAGCCGAGTGGCTACTGTCAAAGATCACACTCCTGAACTCAGCAAATCACAATGACTGCATTTGCCAAAGTACACTGGCCCAACCCTAAAAATACAGGAAAAACACTTCAAGACAAACTAGAAGAATTTTCACCATAAGTTAAAGTACACAAAAAAAATCTGCTGGAAACAGCAGGTGAACATTAATTCAACCTGAGAAAGGCAGAGAGGGAATATAAATTAGAAGCTAATGTCACCTATACAAAACAGTCCTGGAATACATGTTCACAGCACAACATTAGGATGTATCAGGTATTTCATTTTTTTCATGAACAATGAGAAGAAGTTCTGATGAGGATACAGAAGTCTGGCTAGTTTATTAACAAAACCCGAAGTTTGTTCCTCTTTGCCACAACAATGAAATAAAAAGAGCAGCATTTTTGGATGCAAATTCCACTGGAAAGACCCTTTTCCGTATTTCTTTCCTAATGAATCTTATTTTAGCTAAGATTACTGAAATTGAAGTAATCCAAATCTATTTTGTTTACCAAACAAGTTCTGATTTAGTTCCTGAACCTTTTGCAGTTTAAATCAAAAAGAAGACTTGTCCGTGTATTTTTCTTATCACTGACAGTGTCATTTTCTGACACTTAAAACATTTTATAAAAGGATAATAACATTAGAAATTCTATCTAAATCTAAAACTACTACTCAGAGTTTGTATAAATATGCCAACTTGTAAGTTTAACAACAATCTGATACTTAACATATTACAATTTCCTGGGTTTCAAGTACAACCACCAGGTAACCTTAGCTGAAAATTGCTGACAGTGCCTAGAAGAAAGTGCACTGACTTCTTGACAGTCAATTTAGGTATTCTTAACAAACACATGACTGTCCTGCTATTAATCATTAAATACATATTTATCTCTCACTACCTTTTTACTCTTTTCTGTCCCCCAAACATGTTACATTTTAACTCCTTGGAAACATTTCTTGAGTTCATCTTTTCACTTCCTGTAACCTACACAGCACTAGGCACCTGCTTTTTAATATTACCATGAAGTGGTCCCAAAACATGAATTCATGTGATCACTCGCTCTTGCAAAATCAGCCATTTCCCTTCCAGCCCAACGTGCCCTTGCTTGGCCTCGTTTCATTAATTGGGATTCTGCAATGCACATCTGTGTTACAGTCAGGGCTTCCAGGTTAAGGGCCCAGCGGAAGGGCTGTTTGGGGAACACTGAGGAGTCCATGTACCTTGCAAATGCAAACAGCAAAAACCCTTAAGTGATTAAAGTCATTACTTTTTTATCCATTCCCTAAAGGTTTAATATAGACCCAAGAAAAATCTTTCAACAAAGATTTTATCCTCTTACCTCACAAAGTCCAAAGGAAAAAAAAAAAAAAAAACAACAAAGAGAACTGCTATAACCAGTTGGGTAACGCTGCCCCAGCGTTTTCCTGGTCTGCAGTGCCGTGTGAGACAGACGTGTCTGGCTAATCCAGGTTAGCAGCAAAACGGGAAAATATCAAATACAACAGAGGTGATTTAAGAAGTAACAAGCGAGTCTTAATATATGAGTAATTCTCAAAATATAAGTAATATCATGTACCAGCAGCTGACGCCTCACGACATACCCAGAGAGCCTGACCCATCTATCGCGACAGAGGCGCCGCTCCTGGCAGTGGGTCTGACCCCGCACAGCGCAACATCGGGCACCTACGGCCCCTAGGACGGGGCTTTCGGAGGGAAACCCCGGCCGGCAGCTCCGGGCCGCGGGCCGGAGTTCGGGGGACACGCGCCGGGCCCGCCGGAGGCACCGCGGCCGCGGATCCAGAGGCACCGGACGAGGCCGGGGGTCCCGCGGCGCCCCCGCCCCGCTCGTTTGG
>VZRV01010669.1:562490-610960 GCA_013398115.1 Falcunculus frontatus | reverse complement strand
CGCCGCTCCGCCGGGCCCCGTCACCTGACCGCCCGGAAGCGCGGCCGGCGGAAGGGACCGGCCCCCGCCCCACCGACCGCGGCGGCTCCGCGAACCGGGGCGGCGGCTCGGGGGGACCGTGGCGGGTGGGTGTCGCTGCCCCCCTCAGCCCGGGCCCCAGGCAGACTCCGCGGTCGCTCGTTACCTCGGGCTCCGGGGCGAACGGCCGCGGCTGCTCCGCACCTGCTCGGCCCCCGCCGCGACCCCCGCGGCCGCAGCTGTGCGGGTGTGTGCGGCTCTGCTGCCCGGGGCCGCGTCCAAACGGCGGCCTCCGGGGACAGCGAGAAGTTGGTATCGAATGCTCGGCCCAAGCAGGAAGGGAGGAAAGAAAAGGAAGGACGGAAAAGGAAGGAAGGACGGAAAGGGAAGGAAGGAAGGAAGTTTGAGGGAAACAAATTTTTGACTTATGAGTGCAGATGCTAGAATCTGAGCTGAGAAACATCTCCAGGATGGAAACAGAGAGCTTGATAAAGGTATTTATACAGTTGTGAGAAACCAAAGAAACAGAGGGACCAAAGGGAGGGAGAGGAGGTGGCCTTCCCGAGAAGGCACTTCTGGAGGGTTTGTCCCAGCTCTGAGGGCACCCCACCAGTCCTGAGGACTCCAAGGTACAAAACAGCCCAAAATTGCTTGTTCTTTTACACAGTGGAGAATAAGTGAATCCTAAACCAAGGTCTTCCACTGAAGGTGAGCCTTATGAAGGAATAGTGAAGAAGTTAAGGGAAGATAGTGCCAAGGGAGCCCATCGGAAAGAGCCCAAGGATATTGTCAGCGACCTGTCTGCTGACAGGTGGCCTGAGACTGCACAGCGCTATTGAGAAGGTTGGAAGGTGCAAGCCAGGAAGTGTCCAGCAGGGTAAAAACACAGTTATACCGAGTCTTCCTGCTGCTTTCAGCAGCACATAGGCTTGGCAAAACCTATGGCAAAATGGTCATCTAGAAGCCCACCTGGAATCACCAGACATGTCATTGTATCACACCAGAAAATTTCTAGTTGAGATGAAGATGTACGTAACAGGATAGTGCTGATGGCATGAGGAACACTCAAAGCAGTCCTACCTGCACGAGTAGCAAAAATCTCTTAACAAAGCAGCTTTCTTGTTTCCAACCAGTCAGTAAAGCAGCAGGGTTTGGCACAGCTTCTACCTTCAAGCAAAAATTTGTCGTCTCAGTGTAGTAGCTGATTAAGAGGTTAACGGGGCTCCAAATGTATGAACCGTATCCTCCAGATGCTGATTAAAACAAGGATGAGTTTACGAAATTCGGGTATGGGGGGCTGTGTCGAACTACAGCTCCCGGCATGGTTTGCAGCCGGACTACACCTCCCGGCATGCGCCGCGGCTGTAGCACAGCGCCCAGCGTGTCCCGCGCTTGCAAGATGGCGGCGCCCAGGGGCGGCTCGGGCCCGGACAGCGACACCAGCTCGGACTCGGACAGCGGTGGCGAAGCGGCCGCGCGGTTCCGGGAGGCTGCCTGGGACTGCGCCGCGCAGGCGGCGGCGGCGACGCGGGCGGAGCCGCGCGGTGGTGAGGGCTGGTGGACAGGCTGGGTTCTGCTCCCCCGCTGCGGCGTGCCCTCCCCTCTCTTCCCCGCCCCGCCGCTCCAGTCCAGCCCCCTCCGCAGCTCCTCCTGACCTGCGGGGAGCGATGTTTAGGCGGGGATTCCTCTCTGTCGCGACGCCCGTGTCAGAACTGAGGGGGGCTCTGCCCGGCCCTCTCGAGGCCATGCCCGGCCTTCAGCCGGGCCCAGAGCCCCTTCTCGGCAGTCCTGGACCGTGCGAAGTTTACCTTTCCCCCCATAACTGTTCTCCCCCGAAGGTGGGCCAGGCTTGTCTTTCAGGCATTATTCTTTATGCTCTAACGGGGGTTAAAGAGGTCCTGGCCGCAGGTCTCTAAACGTGCCTTTGCTACTTCCTTTTCAGGGGGCTTTAGAAAAGATCGGTTGCAGCCTAAAGATCAGCCAAGCCTGAGGTATTTTTGCTTCTGGTTTCCGACTTAATGTTTCCCTGAAAAATTAATGTGTAATATTTGTGCTGCTTCTGCTTTGTACCTTGTGATACTTCATACTGAAAGGGCCAATTCTGTTTGGGGAATTAGTCCAACCATAATCTGAAATGATGCTCTTAAATCTGGAAAGACTACTGTGTTTTTCAAGTGTTTGGGTGAGAGGACCAGGTGTTATTGGACTTGAAAGAGATAATCCTTGTTTTTATTTCAAACGGGCGTGAGGTGATCAGCCGCGAGGAGGGTGACAGTCAGCTCCAGACGACTCCAGAGTTCAGAGCACACGTTGCAAAGAAACTGGGAACCATGCTAGACAGGTACTGGCATGCAAGGCTAAAAACGTTTGTTCTGTGGGTCGGTTACACTGATGTTTTTGTGTGCTAAACCCAGGAAATTCAACATCTTGTCTCCTTCATTCCTGTATTAAGTACAAGCTTCCAGTATTCTGTGACCTAACCTTGCCCATATGCTGTGCCCATCTGGTCAAAACTCTTTGTGCAGCACTGCTTGTCTCCATTTGCCTCTGTGGTGAATGTTTTGTGGGGAGGAAAGATAATTTGAGTGCCTTAGCACTTCCATCCTGTAATGGCTAGCAGGAGAATCTTTGATTTGTTCTTACAACCTAAACTATTACCCGATTCAGGGTTGTGCTGGCAGAATGCATGGGACTGGGCTGCCACTGTCTATCTATTGTGCAAGCATGGCCCTGGAGAACTGGAATTCCTGGTGTTTAGAGTTGGCTTTAGAAACACTGTTTTTAAACCATTCTTGTGGCATGCAGTGCTGAGGAGAGAAAGCCTGATCTGCTCTGGAAGCGGAGCTGAGGCAGCCTCACAAACAAAAAAGGATCTATGCGACATCTCCCTCTAGTCTTGTTTCCCATAAATACCCAACTTTAGCTCAGTTTGCACAAACCTGTCTGAGATCTGACTGGGGTTTTCTATTCAGTTTCATCACTGTCTTGAAGGACTCATCAGGACCATCACAGACTTTGGTGGCACAGTCTGACTCTGAAGATGATGGTGAGTTCCAGTCTCAGCCATTGTGGCTGTTCTGTGACTGTTAACTGCTGACAAGTGGGATGGATCCTCTCTATCACCAGCTGTACATCCAACTGACTAATAAATATTTGCAGTAAAAGAGTTTCTGTTGGTGTCTGTGAGGGCTGTTACTTTGCAGCTCTGACCTCTGGGCCCCAAGTCCTCCCACATAGTCCCAGATAATTGCTGTCAAGCACTGTGGAAATACAATAACAGCACTGAGGCTTCCAGGGAAATGGCAGTTGATTGCTTCCACCTCTGTTTTATATTGTGCCTAAAACCCCCCTTTCCGTACTTCAGGTTTTCGCCTCTTCTCTTCCTCTGTTCCTGGAGACTGTGGGAAACCAGAGCCTTGCCCTGCAGCAAGGAGGAGGCGGCCAGTTAGCTCCAGGTGAGGTGCTGGCAGCTGCTTTGTTCCTCAAGTTCTGTTGCATCCCACATTTCAGAGGCAGCTGGGACTCCCACAAGGGAATAGGAAGCTGAAGAGCTTGAGAAGTGTGTATTTACGACTCTTTATATTTGACTAGACCAGAATTTTGTTTCTTTTTTAGTGCCGGGGAACTAGAAATGTTTGTGGGAGATTTTCTTTCCCCTCCTACTGTGTGTAAAGAACACCTTGGCCTTCAGACTGGTTAAATGCAAACTGGAGGTGTGGGAGTCCCAGAGCCATTGGGTGTTTATCATGTGTTCTCATCTCAGATTACTCTGTCCAGATTTTGGGTGAATTCAAGGCAAAAGTGCAACACAACTTCCTTCCCTCTTGTTACCTTTCCAGTGATACAGACAGTGACCAAGAGTGGCAAAGGTACCAGGAGGCTGCCGTGTCAGCTGCGGATATTCTGAAGCAAAGTGCTTTTCCTGCATTGTCCCAGGGTTCCAACCAGGATCAGAGTCAGGATTATGTAGAGCACAGCCAGAAAAAAAAGAAGAAAAAGAAAATTAGGAGAGAGAACAATATTCAACAGAAAATAATAGACCCGGCAGAGTGTGACCAGATCTGCAAAGATTTGCCTCAGCTGGTGTCTGCAAATGGCCAACAGGAGAGACAGGACAGCAATCACAGAGAGAACTCAGTGCTGCCAGGAGCTGTGAAGAAGAAGAAGAAGAAGAAAAAAGAATGATGATTTTGCTCTGCAAACGGCAGGTGGCTGTGATGGGTGAAGGAAACTGAAAGAAAACCTAACAGCAAGAGTTGCTGCAGATGAGGGAAAATTAATTGGCAAAGCTTCTGTTCTAAAAGCTCAGTGGCCTGAGAGACTAATTAAGTGACTTCCTGTGCTGTTGGCGTCCCCAAGGAAGGGAACATTGTTCTCCTCACACAGCAGTTGTCTGTGCTGCTGCTTATGCAGGCCCAGTCGAAAAGGATTAAATACTGTGCCAGACTTGCATAGCAGAGGGATGTAATCATAGCTGCATCCCTTCCTGATCTGTTCCTTCACATCATGAAACCCTCCTGGAGAAAGTATATGATGAATTGAATCTGGTTTACATGGCAACAGGTGATCAACTCCTTTTTCTCTTTGCCTCCTTGTAGACTACTAAGAATAGCTCCAGCCCGTGGGAGACTCATTTATCAAAAGCATCTTGTCAAAAATCAGGGCCCCTTATTTTTTCCCTGGGATCATCATAACAATCTGTTGTTGAAACCTGCTGTGTTACTAATCCCTTTGCAACCTGCACCTCACCAGGGCCCCTGCACATAAACAGTGCATGGTGAGCTGATTTCAGGGTTGGTATAAATTCTTCCTTCTGTTCCAGTTGTGTCCACTGAAATTTTTTTTCATGTATAGGGGTTTTTTATGGCATGTGTTGTTATTAAATTTTACTACGCTCTTGGACTTACTTAATTTGATAGGTTTTGTACAACAGTGGCTTTCTTGCTGTGTTCAGATTCTCCCCAGCAGAGACAGAGGTGGCTCAGGATGGCTCTTTAGTTGCTGGGTGATCAATACTATGAAATTGCTGCAGGAAGGACTTAAGCCTAATTTAAAAACCACCTTGCCATCCTTGTTTGGGCTGGTTGATGACTTTTGTCTCTCTGAAATACTGTGAGGTTTGGTAGTTTTCAGTATGACTCTTAGTCTGTTTATACTTCACTTCCAGTCTTTCAGGAAATTAACTGTTATTAATAAATACTCTACTTCTGTTTTTAAGATTGCTGCGTTTCAGTAAATCCAACTTATTGGCCCAGTTCAGGAGATCAGAAAGCCAGATTAGAGAAACCAAAATAATGAAGTATAGCTCTTTGAGCATGGGAGCTTGTTGTAAGATTCTCGCTGGTTTTTAGTCAAGAAAACACAGCTGGCAGCCAAAAATAGAAAAGCTAAGTAGAAACTTGGCTTGTAATCTAACAGAATGTGCCAGCAGAAGTTACTTGTCCTATGTGCAGCTAAAACTTCAGTGCACTGAAGTTTAAACCTGGGCTTTCAAGCGTATGGTGGCCTAAACATTTCCTTTTGCTTTGTTTTGGGTTTATTTTTATGCTAACTGGAAGTTAGATATATTTGCAGCTGATGTACATGGGAAATTAGGAAACAATTCTAGGATAAAATTCCTCAGAGAATCTAGTTACTGAAATTGTTGACGGTATCTAGAGGAAGCTCTTATCAATGAAACTTTTAATGGACATCTGCAATTTTGACATTCCCAGATATGACAACTGAAGAGTTCACTGTTGGGCTTTTTCAATTATCCCTTCTAGTCTCAAGGTTTTTCATCCATTTCACAGTTGAAAGAGTAGCTCAGTTTCAGTCACAAAGACAAAAACCTGTTAACTAGGGCTTTTTTCACGTTTGGCTAATGACGTATCAGTGATGTGGATGTTGAGAGTAAATAGAGAGGAATAATGAGAAGAGGAATTATATAAGTAAATCCTTGGGACTAAAACCCTTCACTTAGTGCAAGCAAGACTGTTAGACCCCAGGGCAGTTATTTGCATATCAAGAACTACAAACCGTGCCTACAGGGAAGCTGAGAATGAGCCATGTTCTGTAAAATAAATCCAGGCTGAGTGTTTATAGAGAAAACTGAAGGAACCTCTACTCTGTGTGGAGCATGGGAACCTCCCAGGTGCTGGGCAGCATCAGGGACTGGTGGGGAATGCCATCCTGCAAATCATTCAGCAAGTCACACAAGATGATAATCCACAGGGTTAATGCAGAGAACTGGAGTCTCCTTGCAGCTGTTAAACTTTAATTTCTGCATTTAAAACAAAGCAGAGCTATATCAAAAACAACCAAGCCATTTCCACTAGGATAGCGTGATTTTAGAGCAGGTCGTTTTTTACTGAGAATGTTTGGTATTTTGGTAGTTAATTAAGGATTTGTAGCTTGTCAGTGATCCCATACTGACAAGTTTGTGCCAAGCCGTTCCCAAATCTGTTTCATTGTTATTCTCATTGCAAAGTCAGGAGCCTCCAAGGTGCTGTTATTTCTCATAGTTCCTGTTGATGCTTCCTTGCAGCAAAGGAGGAAAGTGTTTAAAGGTGGTGTCCCTTCTTTGGCAACTCAGCTTTGCTCTTTCCCACATGATTTAGTCTGGTGTTGGCAGGTTTGTACAGGCCCAGCTTGATGAAAGCTGAGCTGAATGAAAGTCCCATGCACGCCGTGGCACTGTTGGGATTCCTTCTTGAGCAGCCACAAAAGGATGTCTGACCATTCTGAGCTGGCTCCTGGGGTTTAGGTTTGCTATTTTGGGGCAGTGGGGGGAGGCAGTGGATTTTAGCAGTGCCAGCATCATCTTTCCTTGTTCTCTGTCTTGAGCCTGAGACATTTTCTCTTCTGGAGGCAGCTGAGTAGGGGTTTGTGTGAGGCAGTGGTGACAGTGGTGGCAAACACGGCTGGAGTTGCACCTGGCAGGTCGGTAGTGGCAGTCACTCATGACCTACTTGTCGTGGTTACTGGGTGGAAGATGCCATCTGTGTGGAGATGAAGGTCTCGATGACATTGTGAGTGGATGGCAGCAGCTGGCTGTGGCTGTTGGTGGAGTCGGAGCTTTGGTACAGCACCAGGCTGCTGGAGGACACTGTCAAAAGTACAGGCAGAAGTCAGTTGCAAATTCTTACCAGTCCCCTTATTGTGCATGTACACCCCCTCATTTCCAGCATGGCTGCACTCTCCTGGCTTAGGGGCATAACTGCTTTTGTCTGGGTGTTTTGTGTGCTGCTAAATACCTGGCTTGGGTCCACAGCCAGCCTGAAAACATTGAGGGCAGCAATCTCCAGGGAGTTCAGTTCTAAGAATTCTAGTTGATGTCCTAGTTCTCCTCTTAGAACTGAGAAGACCCGGTTGGAGTCTTCATGAGGGAGTCTTGGGCTTCTCAGCCCTGAAAACTGCCTACAGGACTGGGTACTCATTGACACTGATCTTGTTGATATTTTTCGAGGTATTTTCCTTTCTAGATTCTGAAGGCGCTAATTTCCACAGTCTGCCCTTATGTGGACTCTGCTCTGAGTCTTTTCCTTGTATCAGCTTTTCAAACCCTTCAGGACACTGGCAGAGCCCTTTTAGGGAATTGTGAGCCCAAATTACCATTTTCTAACTGGATTTTACAGTGTTGTCAAGAAAAACTAGGCAATACGTGGCTGAAGAGCCACAATAGTGGCTGCTGCTCTTACCAGCAGGGCTCGAGGTGAGACGTGGGCCTGGCTGAAGGTGCTGGATGGTTGTGTCTTGGTTCTGTAGATGGATTGTTGGTGCCTGTGACACTGGTGTGTGCATCCCAGACTCGGTGTGAGTCTCCGAGTCAGGTGTGAACGCCTAGAGAAAAGAGAGTTAACAGTGCCTGGCTGCTACATCCCTTCTAACAGGTGTGAGAGAAGCATTGAGCAGGTGCAGTTTCTGGGGAGATTAAATCCTCCTTGATGATGCAGTGAAGAACTTGCTCTAGTGCCTCCAATACTGCAGCTGGTACCAGCAAGGCCAGGCGGTAAGAAAGATGCTCCTACTGGGATGGCCTAGACACACCCAAAAATTCTTTAACATGCAAGGAGCTGCCTGCAGACTGGTGGAGCTCTCAGCTGGGGAAATTAAGGCTAAATAAAGGCTGTTACCTGTTTAGTTGGTGTCAGGTTGGTCAGGGCACTGAGATTGGCTGTATCTGTTATCACCATGGTTTGTGGTAAGAGGCCTGTGTGTGTGTATTGGGTCACTTCAGACTTGGGGCCATAGAGCGCTGTACATGAAAGAAAACAACATCATGTGGATGCTGGAGCTTTGGTTGAGTTGTTCTCCTCATGCATTAGGACCTGCTGTCTGTCTCCAAAATGCTGGGAGTGGAGGGACAGGGAGATAAATGCAATAGAAAAATAATTTCATAATGGGAGCAACAATAACAGGAGGAAAACAGAGTGCTGTAAGCCCAAGGACCCGGCAAATGCTGTGGAACACTGTCTTTATTTTTGTTTACTTGAGCAAATGAGTTCACATTCTTACCGTGAGGGTTCTGTATCTGAGCCATGGTGGCCATGAAGGGGCTCTGGTTGATGTGGCTCTGGACTTGCTGCATGAGGGGCTGCTGGTAGGATGGGTGCAGTTGCTGCGAGAACTGGACGGGCTGCAGGGTAGTGAGGCTGCTTCCCATGCTGTTTATTACAGGAACACTCTGGGGCTGGGTTGAGGCCAGGCCTGGAAAACAAGGACTGATGCCAGCGGTGTCCCACACTGTGGGAGGAGTGTGGCTGCTCTGCAATAGGGGCATCTGAAACAGTCATTGTGGCAGCCTGTCACTGCAGGGTGATTTCAGATCCTGCTTTTCAGGTGTTCCTTTGGTTGTCTGTGATTAAGAATAGATTTCATGCCTGTGAGAGCAAAGTGGAAATGTGCAAAAACTGCATAAACCCGCCTCTGGTTTCCAGTGTTTGTTCCTGTCTACATCCTTGTGTACCAGTATAGCCCCTTTTCCAGTTAGTGATCACCAGAGAGGCCTTGCTCGGAAATAAATTCAGAGCATCACCTCAGTGCCCAGTTAATTTTACTCTTTTTATCATATGAAGCTGTTGGCAACAGGGAGAACTAGGCTGAAGCTGTCCAGCCACATGAAATGGAGTTTAAATTCCTTTTTGCTAGGGCTGCCAAATTAAGGAATTTGAATCCGTGAGAGAGGTAGAAGGTTTCACACATTTTTGCCCATTTCCCACAACTGTCCAGACCCTGTTCCTGTAAATCAGCAGGTCTCTCCAGCACTCCAGTTGTATTTTTTTTTGTTTACACAGAATTCAAATCCGTATCATAATCTGGGGAAGAAATGGAAATTACTTCACAGCTGTCACCATGGAACAAAACAAGGCCTCTTTCTTTCTGGGAAGAAAGTGTAAGAGAAGCGTACGTTTTATTTTCCTTTCTCTAATGAGATGCACTTTGGCAGTAGACTAGTCTTGGAATGAAAAGAAATCTCATAAAAGTCCAGAAAAGCTGTCAAAGTGAAAAATATAAAAACCCAGTAATTACTGCTGTGGATTCCAAAGGCATGTGCTGCTCTTCGCAGGAAGTGGAACAGGATGTTTTGTCTTTCAAGCACTATGAACATGCTTCAATTTTCATCGTTTTAAGGAAGTATTACATTTATATTTGGAAAGATGAAGAGCAGAAAACCAAAACATTGGCATAGGAATAGATTGTAAATCCTTTACTCTTAAAACGTGGGTTTGTGTGTAACTTAATTGTGATGTGAATGAGGAACATCTGTCCTTAATAGCCCTTGTACTTGCAAACAGTGCTGCTGATCTTTGGTGACAATTTCCTCAGGTTTGTATCACTGCCAACCTAGTGATAAGGCTTTTAAAACGGGGCAGGTAATTGTAACAATTAGAGGCAGCTGTTCCTGTGAATGCTGGAAGCAGAGTCACTGCAGCCACTACTCACCGATCACCAGGGTGGAGGCTCCTGTGTTGGTGAAGGCGGGTGCCAGGGACGGGGTCTCGCTGGCCCCGATTGCCATGACCCCCGGCAGGGATGCCATGATCAGGTTCTGAGTCTGCTGGCTCAGCGTGTGTGGGCTTTGCTCTAGGCTGTGCAGGGCAGTCAGGGTGCTGACAGGAGGGAGAGTTCCTCCAGGAGCTGATACCTATGGGAAAGGAGAACCCTGAATGTGTCACCTGCAGCAGGCAAGTCCCAAAGCTGTGATAAACACCTCTCTTCCCGTCTACTCTTCCCCCTTGCTAACTGGAAAGGCTTCGCACATCCTTGTCTGCATTTTCTGTGTGCTGATCGATTGACTAGCACAGGTCAGCTGTTGACACACTAAGAGTAAATCCCTGCTGGTTTAGTTCTCTCACTTTTAAGAGATCTTAAGAATGAGATTAAGCCCACTGCATTCTCTATAGGAAAAGATCATCTTCTGTTCTATGGCTGAGGGCAGAAGGTGATGCTCAGAGAAATTAAGAGGCTCAGGTAACTTTACGTAGTTATTCTAGTGGCAGAGTTCAACACAGAATCCAGGAGTTGCTCTTTCCTTTAGAGACCTGTAGTCATAGTACTGTGGAAGAGCAAAAAAGCATTCTAATAATTTGGCTAATAGATAAATGCCTTATACTATACTTTTTTCCCTCTCCCCTCAGACAAAAAGCTGTAAGGAATCTTTAGTAAGAATAAGCACCAAGAAGTTAAACAGTGGAACAAACAAGATTAATATCAGGTTTAGAAGACAGACATAGAAGATTTTCAGGACCTCATTAAAGATTTATTTTCTTCAGGAAGAGACCGGAAAGCCAACAAAGTGAGTGACTGATGAGATTTAAATCATACTTATTTTTAGTGACTTTAACTTTGCCTCAGGCCAGCCTGTGCTAATGCAAACTTCTGCTAACTGTTTCTCTGAAAGCAAGGGAACATGTGCAAACTGAAAATGGTCAGTAATGTAGTTGTGGTGCTTCTTTATTAATGGTGTGGGAAAAGGTCTGGTCAGATCTCAGAAGGAAATTGGCTTTGAGGAGGCAATCTAGTTATCCAGTACATGTCTACATCCAGGTGTTTCGCTTCATTTTTACAGGTGAGATAGATGTAAGTATAGATCTGGTAATCCCACTGGACTGATCAACTCTATCAAGATGGGTAGAGTTCAAATGAGAGTTAGACATGAGATGAGAATCATGGAAAGGAAGAGAGAATAGGGTTTCCTACAAAGAAGGAAATCTTGTCATACCCTGAGTGGTGTGTTTCCAGAGCAGACTGTTTTAATGGCTTATAAGGAAATGTCTTCTTGCTGTCATGCTCTAATACCTGCCCTCACCACAGTCTAGAGGGCACATGTGTCTCAGGACTATTGATCTTGCACGGTCAGTGCAAAGTGACTCTAATATAACATATTGTTACATAATGTATTATGTAACAGTATGTCACAAATGACTATGTAACATAAGACGGTGGGTTTAAGAACATTCTAGAAAAAAATACTCATGAATAGTTCATATTATGACCACAGGCAGATGGCCTGACATCTTCCAGTCAGCAGAACTGAAGTATCCATCACTTACCAGCTTAGTGTCTGTGCTCAACAGGTTCTGGCTGGGCTCCAGTCCGGGGGGAGAAACCTGATGCAGGATGGTTTGGGTGGTCACCATGGAGCTGTTCCCGTGGTGGTTGCTGCTGGAGGACTCTGCCTCACTGGCTGGCTGTTGGTTGTACCTCACTCCTACATCACAACAGGAGGGAAACTGGTTGTCACAAGAGAGAAACTGAGAAAGTTAGGCAGGCACTAAATTCAGTTTCCTTTGCAGACACTTGCCACCAGATGTTTGGGCAGATACTTAATGATCAGTAGGGGAACCAGAATAACAGGCATTTTTGCACCCTGCCCTGACTTTCTCCTGTAATTTGGTGTAACTTCTTCCTCAAATACTGACTGGTTGTGAGTGCTGCAGGGAGCAAGCAGGGTTCACTGGAAACCACCCTTCTGGATGTGGCTGTAGAGAGGAGTCTTGGTGAGATCATCTCTTCCCAGAGCAAGAGCAACCCCCTGCTCTGGCCTATGAAGCTGAAAAAGCTGTGCTCATTTTGGATGGAGAATGACTTTTCCTCAAGCCTGAAAACTCTGTCACAGAGTCTGATGGGGCCGGTATTGAAAGGAGTAAGGGGCACACATAACTGAAAGGGCATGGAACTGGCTTCTGATAGGCAGTGATGACTCCTGGAACAGGAAGTTTGGGATTGCTGCCTGCCAGCTGGGAGGCCTCACAGTAAGTGAGAAGCTTTGGCTGAGGGTTTTGTTACTGAATTTTATCACCCTTGACATTCTAGCCACTCTCCTCACTCAGAGACGTGGTCTCTTTGTCACCTTTGCTCTTCCCTTGTAGCAAATCTGGTTTTTCTATCTGTAGATTCATTTCCTAAAGGGTAATGGGAGACAGTGGGTGACTGAGTTTGGGGAGATTCGCCCCTCTTTCAGATCTCCCTCTGGTTGTTTCTTACCGTGAACTTTGCTGGGTGAGAGAGCAGGTGGTGGCTGGAGGGAGGAGGAGTTGTGGGGAGTTAGAGGGGGGGCAGAGGTGGGCTGTGGTCCGCTGAAGGTGTCCATGGCCAACTTGTGCCGGAAAGCTTCCTCCTTCCTGCGATTGGCAAACCAATTGTAAACTCTGACCTCTGTCACCAGGTTTGAGCCCAGTCCCTGGGCCTGAGATGGGGAAACACCTCTCTGAATGCACTCTGCCCTGTTGGGGAAAGCACAAGAAGAGCCGTGCTGAGCTGGGCTTAGAGACACAAAGTACACAGCCCCAAAGTGGCTGTGGTCTGGCACACTGTGTGGAAGCGTCCTGCAAGACCTGAGGCATCCCTTGTGCTCTGTGGACAAGGAATGATCAGTTGTGATCATTTAATTTAGGCGTGGCTGGTGTCAGTGGTGACACTCAGTGCTGTACCTTTGGCCTGCCTCCCAGTGGCATCAGCAAACATCAAGAATGCAGAGGGACCCTGCTGTGCCCCTCTTCCTCAAAGACACACACCCACCCTTACCTGTTGCACTCTTCCACCAGTGCCTCCCTCTCTTCTTTGCTGGGGTTTTTCTGCCTCTCATAGGCTTGGAACAGTATCTGTTGGGAGGCAGGACCCCACTTAAAGCGGTTTCTTCTTCCCTTCTTGGTGGGCAGGTCATCTCCCATGGGCTCGTCTGTCAGTATACCCTGGCCAGCGTGCGTGAATTCTGCAAGCACAAAGGGGCAAGGGAATTTTTTCCTTGAAAACAATAGGGAGTAAGGACAAGCAAGGGAGAGCAGAGGCCTTTATGAAACTGAGACAGGAGAGCAGTTGTTGCCATACTTACGCTGGGCCACCTCTCTCTGCTTCCGGACGTACCAGGTGTACAGGGCTGCCCGTTTTTGGGTCTTCATGGGAGTGCCCTTGTTGAGGTGTTGTGAGAGGTGGGATTGGTTCAGACCAGTAGTGTCCACCACCTCACGCTGAGGGATGTTGTGCTGCTGGAGGTAAGACTTCACCATCTTTGCTACTCTCCAGGGATCCTCTCTGGAAGGAACAGAAAACACTTCTCAGGGGAGAGAGATCAAACACTTGCTCTCAGCAGACCTGGATTTCAAGGAGGTGCAGTAGTAGCTCCTGAGGGCACTTGTCAGTCATCACCATGACGTTTGGTGAGGCCAGAGTGTTCATTGGCTGCTGGGGAGAAAGCTGTTCCTCAGTGCACTACCTTGCTCAGTTTTGACTCTGCATAGCATTGGAAATAAAGTGCAAAAGATGTAGCACTGGCTTCCTTTGAACTGCTCTCTGTACACACTTCAGTCTGCCCTTAGGAGAGACTTCGTTTCCCAGGGGAATTTCCCAATACACAGAGGCAACCTCTCTCTTCCCTTTCCCTCCATAACTTTTCTTCTCTATTACCCTCTCTTTAAGGCAGATGGGGCAGATGTACTAAGTTTTCCAAGACAGATTGATTGTGATACTAGACTGAACTTGACTCATGCCCTGATTGTGGTCTGGGTTGGGTTGTCTTGCAATGATTCAGCAAATGGAAACAGGCTGTCATTATACTGTGACATGACAGCTCTGTATGCATACATGTATGACAAATCATCTAGGATTGTGTTCTTACACATCTGCTACGTGTTACTCAAACACATTGATTCACACCTAGATCTACTCAGAGCTTCTGAATGCAATATAGAACTACAGGCAAACCACTAATTTTTCCTATTGCTGCCCTCCTTTGGGTAACAGCTGAGGGAATAGAACTATTTGAGATCTGCTCACAAAATTTGAGAAATGGTTTTGGGATTTTATAATTAATGTGAATCTCTGGTTTTTATGATCTCCAGTTGGAATATCCATGAAGGTTCTTGAGGAAAATAGAGAAAACATGACTGTGACTTTATGTGTGTTGATTTCACCACAGCTGAAAGTCACAGTAGAAATAGAGATGTGAAACCCATCAGTCTGAATCCAAACAGTACCAAAGCACCTCTGCAGAATAGCCCCTGGCTCACTTTGAACAAGAGCATCCTTCCGTGCCTTCTGTGTGAAATGTCTGGAGGAAATGGTTTGCAGTGCTGTAGGAGGACCCTGGTGTCATATTCAACACCAGCATCAAAGAAGCAGGGGGGAGAAAAAAAGGTACCTGGGATCGTGCAGAAACTGTCACAAGAGCACACATGTCTGAGCAATAGGCAACAACTGTGTTGTTCATTGCTTTGTTGACTCAGGAGGTTGCCAGAGGCTGCACAGTGATAAGGAGGACAAAGTCCACACCTGTTCTCTCAGTACAAACACCCTTATCTCTGTTCCCCTGCAGCCCCTCTCCCAGTGGCTGCGTAGTCCAAGGAGCAAGCTCCACAGCAGTTAAAGTGTGACACAAACGGTGTCAGTCACAGCTTTTTGAAGAACCTGCTTGAAATAGAACATTTGTTTCTCTTTTATATTGGATCACTTGCCATAGAGGCTTCTGGTTTTCAGCATCTTCCCTTAATCATCTTTGTCCTTCAAAGGCTCAAATTGAGCTGAATTTAAGAAAGCTTTTCTTTCCTCGTGGTTTTTTTTTTTCTCCTGCTGCCTAAACCAGTCTCTTGCCTTTGTACTCGTGATAGTCTGGCCATCACCTGCACCCTGCATTCATTGTCCAAGTTCCTATATAGAGGAGAAAAGACTCTGACTGGGAGCCTGGTCTCTTAGATTTGAGTTCTGACTCAGATAGGAAGACGAAAGACTGTGTTGCCACTCATGGGAGCCTCTGTTACATGTTAGTTCCTTTCTGCACCCCAGTCGAGTCAGTTTTGTCTCCCCTGTTGAGGTCCTTGCTTTGTGGCAGGAATAAACCAGGAAGTGTCTGTGAGTCTCTTCTCACAGTGGTTAAAGACTTGTGGGTTTTGTCTTCTTTTGACACAGCAGGGAGCTTTGTAATCCGAAATAGTGCAGGGAATCTTAGTACAGTGTGATTTCCTAGGACAGTTGTATGAAATCCTGGCTACTCTGTACATTGTCAAAGGCCAGTTTGCAAAATCAATGCAGCAAGTCCTTTAGGCCCAAGGCTACACCACAGTCCAAGTGATGACAGTCTGGTCAGCTGAACCCTTGCCTGAATATACAGTTCACCTGCAGAGCCTCCATCACAGGTTAAGACATCAGATGTTGAAACCTTTTCTCTTTCACTGGCTATAAGACTGTCATTGACTGTCAGAGGGGAGGATTTCACTCTAAACAGAGTTCTCCTGCTTATTGTTACAGTAAAATCTCAATTGTTTCAGTGAGTCAGAACTGCACAAATGGGTCTGCCTTGTTCAAGCTCTCCTTCCCTATTTCCAAGACTGTTTTTTGCCTTTTAGTTTCCCTTTCTCCCCAGATGCAAACTGTCTCCCCAGCATCTTGTTCTCCAGGGTCTAATCTCTGTCTCCTAGTTGGTCCCACACAGGTGGCTCTTACTTCCTTCTTCTGAAATCTTGCTCTCCTGCTCTCAGTTTTGCATTATTGCAATGTGAACGTAGCCCTTCCCCATGGCTCATCCCCACCACAGGGGCCAGGGTCCTCTCTCCATGTCAGCTTCCCATTTTCTTAGTTCTGAGGTCACTTTTTAAGGGCGTTTTCACCTCCCTTTTGTTACCTGAACAATAAGTAACCCAGGTAGTTAGTTATAAACTCAAAGGGAACAAGAGGCTGGTTGATAATTTATAGCAACATCTCAAATTTAAATGGAAAGTAAATATCAAGTTGTTAGCATTAAAGAAAACCCATTCCAGAGAGCTGGAGATGTAACATTCAGGGGACCTTCTCCCTTCTTCACTCTTCCTGACTTTTTCTTTTTCCTTTGTTCTTTTCTTTCTTATCCTCTTCCTCATTCTCTCTCTCTCCTTTCCTGTTCTTATTCTCAGGTGAGAGAAGCCTTCATTTCCCTGAGGTGGGTTCTGAATTGCTGCTTTGGACCAGACCCTGCTCAAACAGAGGTTCAGAGCTGTGAAGTGCTCAGGACTTTCCTGGCCCTTTCCTCTGGAGCTGCTACACAATCCAGTGCACAGCCTGGAGCTGGGCTAGGCAGAGGGAAGGTAAGACCATCCATCCTGGCAGTGTTCCTTTCTGTTGAACTTGGCCTGGTTTGCCTCATCTTGATTTATATGTGGAAATGAAAGGGGTGTGGCAGCTTCATCTCCAGATTCCCCAGCTAGAGTCTAAGCAAGGGGGAAAGACTGAACTTTTGTCATTATATGTCTTTGTTTTCTTTTTCCTCCTGGAAAACATGCTTTTATCCCTGCCTCCAAGGGAAATCTGTTGCTTATCTCAGTTTCTCTCTTTCCTATTGGAATTTCACCCCTTGCCCTACAGGTGGATTGTTGCTATACCTCTCTCCATTTGCTTTACCTGCAGTAGTATGATCCCTTCCCCCAAGGTAGCCTCCTTCTTGTTTTATACTCTGGGAATATCTGGGAGTTTCTCCACACTGCTCTACCTCCCTACTGAGTCATTTATTTCTTATCATAGATGCAATTTGTTTTCTGTGTGGATTGATATGGAAAGAATGTTTTTATTCGAACTGTTAATCTACGGGAGATCAGTGAGACATATGAAAGAACAAAATGAAATTATGTTAATTCCCCACTAGAGAAACCTTTATCTGAACTGCTTTTAGTACGTTTTCTCTGTAGGGACAAAACCTGATCAACACCCATGGGTGCACCCAGTCCTGTGGGTGTATCTTCTCTACACCCTGTTCTGCTCAGCTTCGACCAGAGCTTTCAAGACTGCAGTTTCAACTTCAGTGGTCCTGTGAGGACATAGTTAGTCTCTTGGCACTGTCAATTTTTTTCCCTTTCTGGCTCCTGGAAAGCCTAATAACGGACAGTTTTCCTGATTCTACTTTATAAGCAATGGCTGCAGTTACCACAAATACTTCCTTGTATCAGCAATAGCTGCCCACAAGTCAATCTCTCTGTTAAAATCCAGTCTGCAGACCAGGAATTGTTAATAATGCCCAAAGAGGCTTCTGTCTAAAGGCAGAATTGCCTCCATCTGGTTTCTGCTTTGAAACCCTTGTGTAGATGCTGAAATAGCTTTGCAAACATTGACCTTTTGCTGGGAATCCCTGGGCATGGAGATTCTTGCCTGCTTTTCTTTTATCTGTTGCTGGAAGTAATTTCTGTCATAGACTGTTCTACTCTGCCTTACAATACTTTAGCACTATTTGAAGGACATTACTTGTAGGTATCTATTAACAGAAAGGTTTGGTCTTAAAACCAAAAAAAAGTTTATTAGTAGGTAACAACTTCTTGGGATATTATCAACTCCTGATACAGGTTCAGATGCTTTGAATAGATTTTTAGACACACTGTTGCTTTGATGAGAAATTTAAAACATGTCAATGCAGGCTTCCTATTATTTTCATTTTAACTTGATTGATTTTGATCTATCATAGACCTCAATAAGTATGTTTGTAATTTTTTTCTGAAACTGAGGCTCCTGATCCCTTCACACTGTCCTCAGCAGCAGAAGTGAATTGCTCTATCGTGTGGTGCGGGAGACTGATGACAGAGAACTCTGATGTTTCAGAGTAAAGCTTTTGTAATTAAGTGACACTGTGAGGCTTAGGAGATCCCTGTCCTTGCCCAGTCTCCTCTGTGCTGTCTCAGGGGTTTAAGTAGGTCCCAGAATTTGTTTCCACCTCAGCTTCCATTTGTGAAATGGAAATGCTGCTCAGTGGACTGTCTGACTGTTCATCAGAAGGTGTTAATGTCATGGGTTTGGAAGAGAGGTAAGACTTGAGGTGAGGCTGGTAAGCACAGAGAAGACTGGCAGCAAGTTCCTAGAAAGGCAGGGAGGATCAGAAACCAGAAACTGTGCTGAAGTGAGGGTGACAGGAAGGAATCCGCTCCATCCGTGTGTCTGTTCTTAGATCACAGCGGATGTCACTTCAGTCCTGCTTCACCCATTCATTAGTGAAAAAGGGACAAAGTCAGGGGGTCTTCCCCAACTTCCATGGCTTCCTTTCTGGAGAGATACCTAATAAACCATCAGAAGTTAATGATCAAAAAGCTTATCAGGGTCTTTTCATCTATAAATTTATAAGACAAAAGAGAAATAATAAAGCCATTGGATAATTAGTAACTAGCCAGGGCCCGCCCGGTGCCACTGGGCTCAAACTACCCCAAGACCTGTACGCAGACTCAGGAAGATGAGAAGGAGACTAGGCTGAAGGGAAGAAAAAGAGTGGGAGGCAGAAAGTGAATCAGCCAAGGAGACAACAAAATGGGAGGAATAGCAGCAGAAACAATAATGAGGAGAGAAGGGGAATAGGTGAAAATAATCTGAAAGAGGTAAAGGAAATAGAGAAAACTTAAATATGTGGCAGAGCTGGAAGTGGGGAAGAAATGAGACATACTGGGCCAGGAAGAAGACTGAATTACTGGGAATGTTTTCCCCACCCAGGTAAGAGCAGTGAATTTTCCTCTCTTGGGTTCTGTAGAATCATCAACTCCCAGTCTGCCAGGGAGCTTTCTTTTAAGTATTTACAGCGAATGCTAACTCTTGTCGTGCTGTTTTCTTAGCTCTGGCCTTTTGTGGTGGGATTTGATGTTTGCTTCTGCTATATTTTCTGTTTATTTCCTTTGCACATGAAAGAGAGTGATCAGAAAGCCTAAGAAATTCCCTAGCTGGATTTTTAGTGAAGATTTTAGGTGCAGGATGTTGCTGCACCTCTGTCTTCTATCAGCTTGTCATTTCAAAATAGCCCCAAAACAGGCAAGAAGCTGTTGTGATAGATGGTAGGATGGGCCTGATCCTTGCTTGGACAAACCTCTTGGGTCTACCATGGGGATTGTATCCCAGTAAGAATCCCAAATGGGAAAATGAGTGAATGTTTCTCTGAGTCTGTTGTGAGGCTATTGGTTCAGGGAACTTTTCCTGTCTTTTGATCTCAAAAATGCTTGTATGCAAAGGCAAATTTGTGTGGCAGCAAACCCTGTAACTGCTGCTGCGTATGTACTTTGTAACTGTGACAGGCAGTGGATGGTAGAAGCAGAGTGTTCTGTCCAGGTTTTAACCTCTGCATGTATTTGGTGTGTGCTTTTTACAAGAAAAATCCCCACTGAAGTCACGGAACTTCACACTCAGGAGAACGACAAGGATTAGGTCTCTTGATTTGTCTTTGGTCAATAATCTATAGCAAACCCCAGTGAAATCAACAATATCATTCTCCTTAAATACAGCGGGGAAACGTTACAACTTCACTGTATCATCCATACAAATACAGCACCAGCTCAGAGTGACCAGCTTTTTTTTCTTTCCTGATGACTGAAATTGTGAATTCTATTAAAAAATTAAATCCTAAACCCTAACATTCAGTCAGAGAGATGGGAGTTATACAGGCCTTGGACTATTCTGAAGCCTGATGCTATAAGCATGTCAAATATGTAATCAGGCTCCATAGCTTCCTTCATGCATTTTAAGTGAGATAAAAGGGAAATCTGAGCATTTATAAAGCATTTGGGGGTGTTTGGGGGCTGCTAGTCTTGGTATGGATGAAGACTGTGCAGCTAGATCAATTGTGAATACTAGGGACACTGAGGAGAAGGGGAAAGGAAAAGAGAGAGAGAGAGTGCAAGAAAGCAGCAAAGAGGAGCAGTAAATCTGTCCTTACTGTAATAGTCTTTCCACCACAGCCTTCTGGTGAGCAGCCTCCTCAGGGCTCAAGTTTTCCAGCTCCTTCATTATTGGAGGGGTGAATTCCTCCCCATCATCTGAGGTTTCATCTTCTGATAACCTGGACTCCCCCATTCCGTTGGGGAGGTTGGGGATGTTGGGACAGGGCTCCCCTTTCTCAGTCTGGAGGGCATTGATAGCGCGCTGACTTTCACTCTGGAGCCCATAGGGTTCCGCTTCGCTCAGTGCCTTGATCAAGGTCTCCTTGGTCAGCCCCGACTCCAGCAGCGCTTCCAGCAGCTCCACTTGGAGATGAGTCAGCTTCGAGACCATGGTCTTCAGCCTGGTGTCTCTTGGTTTGAATTTCGGGTTATCCTGCTTCCAGCTTCCCTACACCATGTTCCTGAGGTAACACGCCCGACTGTCGGGAGAGTGGGCACAGCACAGCCTCCCGCCTTTACACCCCCCCCAAAAAAACAAAATACAAAATTGAGCCACTTCAGACCCCCCACGACTGTCCTGAGCCAGTGCTGATAAAGGGACCCTTGGCTATCTGTTTACATTGGAGCAAATGTAAATTCTCCAAGGTTCATATTTATCTGTGTGCTTTAGCAAGTTACTGAACTTTGGACTTCAGCACTGCCGCTGCAGTTCACAAAGTGCAGAGGGAGAGAAAGCAGGGGGAGGGGGAAAGGGAGGGAAGCAGTAGAGGGAAGGAGAAGAAAATGAAGGGATAGAAAGTCTGCAGCATGGAAAAGTGAGGTATGGAAAGAAAACTAGGAAGATGGGGATGTAGAAGTATGGCTTACTTCTGGCCCCATTAGTTTTGGAGAAGCTGGAAGGAGGTGGAGTAGCCAAAAGGAAGAGCTGCACTTGGCTGCCCGTGGTTCAGGACAAGGTGCTGCCATTGGAATATCACAGAACCTGCTCAGAGCTCTAGCAGTGGTGAAATACAGCCGGCGTCAGGCTCAAAAGGCTTTGGGCTGAGAGAGCCACACTGGCAGCTGCACTGGCGTTTGTGCAACCCCCAGCAGAGGGGGAGTCGACCACTGACTTTATGTGAACATTCCCAAGACTCGCAGAATGTTCTGAAGCTCCAGCTGACTTCTGTGGCAGAGCATCAAGTCTTAAGTGACTTTTTCAATTCTGACTTTAGCTTGCTGGGTATCTTGATGTGCAAATACTAGTAGTGCCTCCATTTTAACTTGCTATGTTTATTGCTCAATTATGAGCAGGAGCAGTGTTCCCACGTAATTCGAGGCATTGCAGGGCTTGCCCCTCTGAGCTTGTGATTCAAATATTTGATAAGGGATAGCCCTGGGTGTTGGGTCATGCTCAAAATCCCTGCTCTATCATCAACTGCCCTGCTGCTTCTGATGAGTGCTCTGGGCAGGCTTGTGGTTCCCCTTTATCATCTACCTCCATCCCTTCTTGATACCACCCCTGCTCTGAGGTTCTGCTCCCACCTGTTGGGTGATTTCCTAAAACATGATCCCTGGCTTGGATGGAATCGCTTAATACAGTTCTCCAGGAGTCTTTATGACTAAATTGTCTTTTCTGGTCCGAAATTATATAAATAAATGTATCTACTTTGAATGGCTAAATTAGGGAGTAACTTGGCATTCCCGTGTGGACTCGATGCACGAGTGTCTCGTGTGAATGATTCCTTAGAGGATATAAAGCTGTTCTCAATGGAGACTTGCCAGGGGCAGCTGCCTGTGTCTATACACTCCCGTCAAGCCTGAGCTAAACGGAGCCTGGTAGGGCTGTCCCCAGACCGGGCAGTGTCCCAAGACAATGCTGCAGAGGACCTTGGCCCCTGTTTTCCCTTGTGGGCACCACTGGCCAAGCTCTCCAGGCTCCTGAGTCAGCAGCTGCAGGACAGAGTTCCTGCAGACGGACCCTCCTCCCTCCAGGCACCGGGCGGGACTGTGTTAACTCTTGCCTTTTATTTCAGATCTCGTCTGCGCTCAGAGCACGACATCCCCTCCCTGCAGGGCGTTAATAAAGCTCTAATGGACGACTTTGTGTGGCTAAAAAGGAGTAAAAATTCCGAGTCCGTGTAAAAACATTTGTTGTAAGAAATAGTCATGTGAACATTAATGTAAAAAGACAACTTCAGCTTCTAAAGATTTTTTTGGGGTCATACTCTTAATAAAGAGTATTTAAAGAATGGTGAGCGTTTTTTGGCATTGTACTGTCAGTGTGTTGATACAATTTTCCTGCATTTTATTTGTTATTACAGTTTTCCTTTATCTCCACCCCCCAGGTAGACATGACAACATTACTGGCTGATAACAGGAATTTTCAATTGTAATTACAGTATCCAACCATGACATACAGTTTCTGCATGCTATGTCCTTATAATTCAAGGATTTTGCTAGCAGACACAACAGATTGTGGAGCTTGCAATATATGACAGAGGAGATGCTATCATTCTGGGTTACTTATTTCTGCCTCTCTTTGGCATCGTGATCTCTTTGACATAAACCAAGGTGGAAAATATTACCACTGTTCTTGTTTAAAAGATTGTCAATATTCTGTTGGTATATAAACCTGTTGAAGGTTGAGGCAGGATGGGGACACAGACCATTAAGGTTAAACAAAGAACAGCAATACTTGTCAATGGAAACTGTAAAGAGAAGAAAGCATAGCAACAAATTATGTCTATATTATGTGGTTTCAAGGATTCCTTATGCACCCAGAAGTCCTGATGCTGCTGCTTGAAGACCTTCAGTTGTAGAAGCTTTTTTTGAAACCAGGGAACTTTGAAGTCTATAAAACCAGAAATGAACATCTGTTTGTATGATAGGACCTCCCTGATTACTACAACTGGATACCATGTGGAGAACACTTAGCTGAACAAGGAGACCTTTCAAATACTGAGGAGGAGGTAAATATTCTCTATCACTTTATCCTGAAGGGCTTTTTCCCTTGTTCTATTAGAATTGTCCATTTTAAACTACAGGAGCCTGGACAATTAGCAAAAAAACAAATAAACTTATCCACTTTCATCTTTCCATTCATTGGAACCTGCCAGGCTGTGTCAGTGAATGGTTCAGCCCCATTATGTATTTCAGATTCCTCAGTGCGGGAAAACCAGTGAGGTTTTCAGTGTTTCTTAAATGTTAAAAATAGCTAATGGTCAGACTGAAGGGGATTCCTGTCGTGAATTAGCCAGCATCCCTATTTTATAGCCTGGCACTAAGGATTGCAGTATCATGTGCAGATTATTACAAGTGCAGTTGTGAGGTGATGAGAGAATAGCAGAGGTCAAGGGTGGAAGCTTTAACCAGCTAGATTACAGTTCTATTGGAGGAAGAGCTCAGTTGCAGAGTGTCATAATCAGACAATGTTCTCCTGTAGCTGAATTGTACTCAAGGATTGTGCCTTGAGGATGAATATTTGAAATAAGGGGTCTTGGGTTTCCTATACCCATTTTTATCTATTACCAGTGCTTACTATATGTTGATTTCCTTAATTGTAACAATTTCCCAGGCCATGACTTGATTCTGAAGTCACTCTGGTTAATATGGTCTTGGTAATTGCAACAGGGGAAACTTAAAGTTTGAAGACACCGGGTGATACCTGCTCATTTTTCTCATGTTTGTGGTATTTGGTTTCATATTAACTGTTTCAAAGTAATCTCTTCTCCCCTGTATCTAATAAAGTAAGTGAATTACTCAACACTGAAAACACTACATGAGAGTATGAATGGGTACACAATAGGAACATTATTCTTATTTTACAGGTACTGGTCTGTATTCTGGTTAATGCACTAGGGCAAACCCACAGTAAGGGACAGCAGAGTCCTGTGAACAGCATGGAAGGCAGAATAGACTCCTAAAGCCTGACTCCTGTATCAACACCATTTTTACCTCTGATTGCCTTAGTTTACTGAATTATATCCATTATTAAGTGTACATGATGAAAAATACAGTAATTTGCTGGTACAAAGCCAGTGTAACATAGCTTCAAGGAGCATACAGAGAAGGAAAAAAAGTCTGAATATATTTATGATAAAAGTGCTACTAGAGGGAGCCCATGTAGTTCCCTGAATAGGGTGGTAAATTTGCCATTGGCAAATGAAACAAAAGAAATGGTTCTTTTAATAATTCTTTACCATTTTACTGTTCTTCCTGCTGCGACTGCTAAATGCTTTACTGGCCTGAATGACATTAACATAATCCCCTCCTTGAAATGTGAGAGCTATTATGATCATGTTCACTCTTATTTCTGTTATGGGGGGGGGGAAAAGCTACATGAGTACCAAAACTGATTATTATTTGTGCACTGGGAGCTTAGTCCCAAAAGGCACCCAGGAGTGTGAAAAATCTGAGATAATTGTCATTTATATGTCATTTTCATAGGGTTGGATTTCCGCTATTTGTGCAAACCCCGAGTATCTCAGTGGGGAAGGACTTGCTTGAATACGTGGTTTTAATGTTTCAAATATATACCCATTTAGGTTCTAATGTAGTAGTCTTTGGTGTAAATATGTGATTATAATTGAAAAATGTGATTTTACCGAGAAGGAAGCTAGGTTTTTTCATCAGTGGGCTGGGCTGGATGCAGAGCTTGGAGTTGTGGTGTGGTAAATCCATGGGGCAGAATGGGTTTAAATGACAGACTTTCTCTACACATTCCTTTACCTGTATGTGGAAACAAGACTGTGTCCTCCTTCCCAGTCATCTGTCATTTTCTCCCTCCACTTATACCCTGTTTCTACCATCAGGCTGAGGGTGAGTGTGGAGAACAGGAGCAGCTCTGGAGTTGGTTTATGAAGGAGTTTCCCACTAGGTGGTAGTGAAGAGAATCGTGTCACACATGGTCAGTGCACGTTTTAATTAGGTTTATAAAGGGGAATACTACAAGGATCTTACAAGCAAATAGCCTAGTGCAGCTTCCAGCTATACAGTCAGAAGTGGATCTCTTGATTTTTGGGTTTTTTCCTTCCTTTTCTGCTCATTTCCATACTATTTGTTCCTTCCTAAACAAAGCAGGGTTGACAACTATACCTGTCATGTCCTTTCCTGAAAGGTGAAGTATCTACATGAAGCTCCTCTGGTTCTTTCCACCTCCATTATAGCAGAATCAAGGCATGGTTAGCTAAATGTCATCTGCTGACATTTAAACAACTTGGAGGTGAGGACTCTTTGTAGCCAGTACTTTAATCTGATTTTTCTCTACCACACTTGCATCTGAGAGCTGCCCTTCCAAATATAAAAATAATTTTTAAGTGGTTTTGTTTGCTGTAGTTCTGAAATACCTTGACAGGTCTAAGTAAAGCATCAGTCTACATCAAAGGTTCCAGGCAGAACAGGTATTTTGGGAGGACTTTGTAATGTCAGAGTAAACTGTCACTGAAATTCAGACTAAAGCTCTCTTGTAGGTCCAAAGAAAGACTTTACAAAAGATACGCTGAGAAAATTATCTGGGGAATGCAAGCTTGGGTTTGCAGTGAGGGCAGATGCTGGGTCTGCAAGGAGGAATAAATTTCTCCTGTGAATTCAACCCACTGCTATCCTGTAATGATAGAGCAAGCTTGCAAAATCATTTAATAGTCTAGTCACAAAGCCTGAGATGCTGGAAAGAAATTATTTAACTACTTTATTTGCTCATCAGCTATAAATCGTTTGTGCCAAATTAATGTCCTGGAAATTTTGCAAGACTGAGAAACTGGAAGCTATTTCAATATGAACAAGAAGCAGAGATATTGTTTCATAGATACCAATATCAGTTTTACATCCTATTCTCAGAAAAAAAAATTAGGAAAGACTCTTTAGTATCAAGACAAGGCTGAAGCCCTGATTTACCTTTCCCTGCATTGATTTAAAAGGACAGAGATGTTATTTTTTCTTCTTACATTTACTCTGTTATAATCAATGAAAAGGGTAGCACAAACAGGCATTCCAGACACTCAGGTTTGCACCACAGTAGAGTGAGGATTCCAAATTATTTGTTAGTCATCTAAGCATTTCTGGACATCTTTCTGCTGTGCTGAGGAGAACAAAAGCAGGGGACTTATCCATTGTGCAAATTATACCTGGAGCCTGAGTGTTTTTTTAGACAGGGGATATGTGTATATGGGAACACCAGAATTTCCCCCCAAACTGACTGACTGGGCGGTGTACTCCACAGCTCCAGTTCTGACTCCTCCCTTCTCTGTGCATCATATCCACAAAAGTTCTCTGGATCTACTGAGATGGGCACGGGGACTGTGCACGGGGTGCAAGCCGAGGGCAGAGGTCAAATAAGGGAGGAAGTTTTTCCAGGTAGTCCAGCCTGAACTGGATGGGAGGAGAGGTTAGTGTTCCTCTCACCCTCTCATCCTTCCAGCACACCCAGCTGCCATGACTGATCCCAGCAGGGATCCCATGACCCAGTCAGTCACGGTACTTGGAGCATTTCCACCTCATGGTTGATAAATCCAATTCTCAAACAGATGTTAGTAAGTGGGTAAAGTGCTGATTACGTTGGGAGCTCTAAGGTCATTCCTGTCCACAAAGCCAAAGGGTTGTGAAAATCACAGAGGATTTGGACACTGAAGTGACACAACCCAAATCACTTGTTTTGAAAGCATGAAGATACAGAGGGAGAGACCCTGTATCCATCCCAGCACTATCTTAATAAAAGCATTGTTTAACTGGAGCACAGGAATCCTGGGCATTCCCTCCACCAACACCAAGTAAACCTGTGTTGCATGTGCAGCATCTTCCTGCTGCAGCTCACCAAAACTACAGGTGGCTGCAACACTTTGCAGTTTCCTCTGTACTGATGAAGGAGCCGAGCTAGCAGGGATGAAGTGATCTGCCCAGGATTACACAGCAACTGGTGACAGAACAAAGATGAACAGAGATGTTCCTTACTTTTAATCCTCTGTCATGACCACATACCAGCCTAAGGTTTTTCCATTTAAGAGAATAAATGAGATAGACAGCATGAAAATAATTTATTCAATCCACTAATAGAAACAATCTAAAGTGGGCTCCAAATTTCAGAGGCATCTGGCATCCCTGTAGATGCAATGAGAATGTCCCAGTGACCCATTATTTTTTTGAAGATTTTAACAAAATTCTATTGAGGTATAGAATTTCTTCATACTTGTTTTTAAAACAAATACCTATTTTACCAGCCCCAGGCATTCATTCTTCTATTTATATTTGATGCAGTTACGTCATCTCTAACTGTATGTTCAAACTGGCTGTTTTCCTTCCCACACTGAAAGGGACAATGAACGAGAATGCACAGGTGGACTGGAACAACTGATCCAAGTTCTGCAAAGCCCCACTTGCACAAAATTGCTGCAAGTGAACTCCCAGGAGGTAAGGATTACTCACGTGAGCAAACCGAGGAAAAAGCACAAGTTCTACATGTGGCAGAAATATAATGAAGGTCTGAGGGTTTGGCAACAGAAACCAGGGAGGAGAGAGACAAGACCAGTATCAATGCAGCAGTTTCTCTGCCTGGGACTTGCATAGATTTAATAAAGGGCTGGCGATAAAATGAAGCACATGGTTTTTATTTGGTCAAAGCATCTGGAGTGTTATTTTCCCTCCTTAAAAAAACACTTTCAGCATTTGATCCTACTGCTTTTACTTGGTTTCAAAGATCACAAATTCAAAAATACAGCATTCTCCAGAAACACCTATGCACTTGAATTAAACACCGGAGTTAGGAAATATTTTACCTGAACGGTGCATTTACCACCCAACCCTCGTTCAGAGGAACCCCTCGCCACAGCGGCAACGTGAAGTCCTGGCAAGTCACGGACTCCTCTGGGATGCGGGAGGTCAGCGACGTGCCAGAGCAGCGGGAGGAGCCCCCGGGGTCCCGCCTAACAGGGGTACCCCGAGCGCACCGGGGTCACTCTCCGGCCAACAGGACGGAGCCGAGCCAGCCGCGATCGCCGTCCCCAGGCACCCCGCAAGCCCGGGGGAGCTGCCCCGCTTGCTGCGGCGGGGCGGGGGAGCCGCTGCAGGAAAGGAAACGCCGGCTCGGGATTCTCCTCGGGAGTCGCGGCTCCTCGCCGGAAGTCCCCAGCCCCAAAATCCACCCGCAGCTCGCGCTGCTTTTCTGCTGGTGGAAGCTCCGTCCACCCCTCCTCTCTCCGCCCCCGCCAGCCGCCGGGCACGGCACCCCGAGCGGCGAGGCTCCAGCGGGAGTGTCCGCAGCGAACCCGCCCGCCCGCGGGGCTGATCCCGAGCAGCGGCGCGGCTGGACCCGACCACCAGCACCAGCACCAGCACCAGCACCAGCACCAGCCCCAGCACCAGCACCAGCCGCCGCCACCTCCTCGTCCTCCTCGCGTCCCACAGCGCCTGCGCGCGGCCGGCGGTGGCGGCACGTGAAGGTGTTGTGGGCACGTGANGCCCTGCCGGCGCCCCAGCGCGGCCCCGTGTCACGGCTGCTGAGCCTCCGCCCGCCTCGCCACCACCATCGCCCTTCCCACCCGCGCGGGGACCCCCCCTCGGCTCCCCTCCCTCCTCACAGCCGCCGCCATGTTGGGCCGGGAGCCGCAGCGGGGCCGCCACTGAGCCCCGGAGCCTGCGAGGAGGAGGCAGAGGAGGAGGCGGAGGAGGAGCCCGGGCCCGGCTGCCCAGCCGCAGCCATGGCGGAGCAGACCTACTCCTGGTGAGCCGCGGGGCCGAGGCCGCTGGGGGGTCCGACCCGGCCGGGCCGGGCCGAGCGCGGCCCCACGCGGGGACGGTGTCCCGGACGGAGGGGGGGACGGCGGTGGAGGGTTGCAGTGGGGGCCGGGGCTTGAAGGAACTGCCGGCGGAGGGGCTGCGGGCTGAGGGTTCAGCGCGGCTGAGGAGGAGGGATTAGGGGGAAGGGAGGAGGTACGGGGCGGCCGGGCTGCGCGGATCCCCCCCCGCCGGCAGCCGGTCAGCAGGAGAGAATCGCTGGGAGCATTGGCGTGGCTGTCACCCCCTGTCCCGGAGGGCTCCGTGTGAGCTGCTCTCTGCACGGCCGGCGCTGCGATCCGCCGGGCCTGGAGAGGGACAGGACCTCCTTCACGGCTGTGAGGCTTCAGGTCACCTCTGCCTAAAGGGAGATTTATGCCAGCGCAGGCTAGTAAGTCGGTGGCATGTGTGTGTGTTTTCACCTAGTGACAATAGGCTTGGTCTGTGTACAGGAAATAGAACGACGGGGAAGAGACCAGTTCCTGTGGAAAGACATGAAGTATAGCAAATGAGAGGGCATTTTTTTTCTGTGTCCTGACACTGTCTCGGGCCTACCTGGCAGTGGATCAAAGAGACAGGGTGCAGCTTCCTATAATTCTGGGGGTTTTGTACAGTTGGGGATCACAGCCAAAATATCTCAAATAATTTACCTGCACATCATCTCTATTGACTTGACCACTGCAGCAATATATTGTGATAATCTCTCTGCATTTTAAATCCAGTGATGTCCACCAGAGTTGTTTCTTAGATTTTTTGAAAAAAGTTACTTGTTTTGAAATATGGCCCTTATTGAAAAAGGAGTTAAATCTTAGTTTTTGACCTTGATGTGTGCTGAATGTGGAGAAGGGACTGAATATGCAACGAATATCCCTATTCTGAGTGGTCCCATTACTTTTCAAAACTTGGAACCCAGTGGGGATTTCTGTTCTGCCACATGTTGAGACTTTGGCAGCCCCTTATTCCCTCTTCTGTCTCTTCTCTGTCAAAAACCAATATTTGTATTGGTCTTCTGCTTTTTAGATGTTCTTATTTTGTTTCACAAGTTCAGTTCAGGCAGTGGTCTGCTTCACTTTGAAACAGCAGCAAAAGACAACTCTTTTGACTTAAAAGATTGTTTACATATTGACAGTAAATGAATATTGGTACAGATTTAGGCAGTTTAATGTACTTCAGCTAAATGTGTCTTAGTGTATTTTAATTGCAGAATGAAATTGTAAATTCATAAACTCTGCAATTTGTCAGCTTTCTTGAAAGAAGTAAATGAAACAAAATGTCACTTGTATGTTATTTTGATCTTAACTCCTTTGATTTTTTGAATGAGTGTCTTTGCCATAGTAATAGGTCTAAAGGGAGGATTTTTAACGGAGGCTGGGAGAAGGATTTGCTCTTCTATAAGTTGCATGTTTTAGGGGAATGAAATTGGGGTTTAAGGTGTTCACTGTGTGCTAGGTTGATCTGAAGAGTGGAAGTTCTTTCTTACAGTACTGAGGTTGTAGCAGAATGGGGACATGATGCTTATGTCTTAAAACACTGTAATTTTGTGTCTCTATTCATGATAGTGTCCTCATGGATCTGAGGTTTCTGTCACTTTGCATTTTTACCTGTAATCATCCTTGCTTGGGAGCTATGGGAGCAGTGGACAGAGCAAAAATCCAATTTCAGTCATGCTCTCTTCTCTGTGGATATTTCATTACTTACACTTCTAGCAATGCTATTGCCTCGGTTTATTTGCAGTTGTAGTAATGCAGTTCAGCATAAAATTGGCCAGTGCTTCAGTACTTTCAAGAAAAATGTGCATTTTGTCACCTGAGGACAAAATGCTGGTGTTCATGTGCAGCAGAGTTGTGCCCAGGAGCTGGTGCAGGAGTTCAGTTTGGAAGTTGGCTGATCCCATCCTGTCTGTTTGCCAGACCTGGTCCTTTCTCTGTGTTGCAAAGGCAGCTTTCCAAGAACAGGTGTGTTCTGTGGTGTAGTATCTAGCTGCTGTACACATACCTTATTTCACATCTGGAAATACATAATCTGGCATTAAGAGAAATCCTTTCACACCCCTGTCTTTGCATGGATGTAAATTGGTTCCTGGCTGCAGTAGTGCTTTTTGTCCAGGTGCATAAGGCTTGATTACATCTTTTTGTCCATAACTGTCTGTACACACTGTTGAACCACTGTAGATTCATAAGATGTGGTAAAGGCTTATTGTGGGTTTGATTTTTTTTTTTTTTAAAGTCCCAGTTGTGTTAAAAATTCCTTGAAAAAATGTACTTGCCAGCTGTGATTAATGGACGTGAGCATTGGCAAACATGCAGAATAGGGCTTATTTCAGCGACTGACAGTCTTGTTAATGATGTTGTTTTGAAGAGATGAGAACTAATTCTCATATTGCTATATTTAATGTTTTTTAAATATGAATCTGAGATTTTAAGGTAGATTTATATATTTCTTTTCATTTCCAAGTGAACTGAATGCAATTACTTTCTTTTATTAAGATACTATAAGAAGGAGAGACTTAGGCTATTTCCCCATCTCTTTCATAGTTTTAAATACATGAGTTATCTTTTGACACTGTTCTTGTAAGGTATTTCTTCTGACAACTTCATTTTTTCTTCAGTAATGCCCACACCTATAACCATATGTACTTCTGTTTAACTCTTTTTTAGTGTCTTAAGTAGTCTTGCTGAACCAGTATTTCAGATAGAGGTGTCTTATGCTGAAAGGAGGCCATGCTGAGAATTTTGCTGGTGAAAAAAAATACTGTCATCCTGGAAAAACTAATTTTAATGTGAAATGTGGGATAAGTGCCAGATGGAAATGCTCTTTCAAAGAATATGGACTTTTTAAAAAGAAAGGGTGTTTGAGTCAGATCTTTATCAGCACAGAGTAGAGAAACTTTCTTTGTCAAGTTCCTGCAATAATAGAAGGAAAGGAGAGCTGTGTATGATACTGCTGCATGGCAAGGTTGCTCATGATTTTGTAGATTAAATAAGAGCTAAAATTAGTTTTCTGCAAGTGGAATAGAATGGGAGAGGGAAGAGGTTATTGAATACCCATTTTCCCCATGCTTCCTGTCTGTACTCCAGCAAGGAAATGGAACTGGGTAGTGACAAAAGTTTCTGCTACAGCAGAGGAGGGAATAAATATGGGCAGAGCAATATATACATGTGTGTGCATATAAGAGATTAGTAAATACCAAGACATTTATCTTCAGGCACCAAGCTGTTGGAAGTATTACAGCAGATGAGTATGGAAGCAGCAGGACCTAGATCACTACTTTGTGAAATACTTGGTCTTTCCTTAATTTCTAGCATTTTGTGGTGAAAATTTTTGTGCTGGAGCCTATTGAGAAGGCACAGCACCATTTCTATCTTGTTTATCTTCAAGATAACCTTCAGTTAGTAGGTGTTTAGTGTTTTTCAAGGCCTGATGTAACACCCCCTCCTTTTTACTGTTGCCCAGTCTGGCAATAGAGATTGCTTTGTTCTTTTTTTGCCCTTTGACTGCACAAAAGATTTTCACAGCTTCCTTCATTTGTGAAGAGCAAAGAAGGGGATTTCTACACCAAAGCTGAATGTATTTTTAATATTTCCTTTCTGAGAGTGTTGTATAAGAGTAATATGGATTGCCATGCATGTGTGCCCTTTCAGGATGGTGATCAGGAGACAGACTGGGAGGGCAAGCTAAGAACAAAAAAAGAAGGCACTGTATTGAGTCACTAATCTTAAAAACAACTGAACTCCCTGTTAAATGTTATAATCAGTGGGATGATTCTTGTATTAGCCATCAAATGTTTCATGAGTGAAATGGTGATACATTTAGAAGCTTCTCTTCATAATGCAAAGGGTGTGGAAATTAATGATGTGTCAGAGTAATCAATAAAACTACTGGGTTTTGGAATAAGTGTAAATGTACAGTGCTGTCGTTGCTCCTGGGAGAATAAAAATTGGTTGGCATTAGAAGTCTTTCTAGATTCAGAGGTCTGAGAATTTGCTTTGATTGCAATTAAGCATTTAACATGCTGCTGCCGTGAATTAAAATGCAGTTTCTTCCAGAAGACTGAGGTGGTGCTTTCAAGTCTTAGTTGGCTGGATTAGATGTGTATGTGGGAGGGCAGAGAGTAAGAGGAGCTACAGCTTGTTGACAGAACTTGTCAAGTACTAGTAAAACAATTTTTTGCATTCAAGATTTTTTACTTGTTTGCTCGGTTCAGGTTGGGAGATCTTAACTGACTAAATAAGGTGTTTTGAGGATGAGAGGCAATTTACAACAGAAAACAAATAATTCACCTGAATTTTTAAAATATTGCACTTGATAGGCAACAGATTGCAAAACACATAGATGAAATTCTGTTGTGCTGCTGTCAAAAATCTGTCATGAAATCCTGGCATGCAAACATGGAGTTTGCCCCTTAATCTTACATTTTTCAGGAACTGAAATTACCGGCCGCATTGCATTTTAACGATTGATAGGAGCCTCCTGAGAACAAGAATGTCATTATATGAATGTGTGTGAGTATCTGGCATGAGAAAAGTGACTTAAACCTCAGTAAATCTGAGAATATCAGGTTTATAGTTCATATGTTTGTCTTTCAGGACCAGTCTCACTTCACTTGTTTGGTACCCTCCCTGCAGCTTTTGTTATCTCAGGCTGTGTATCATGTAGACAGGGGCACTGTCTACAGCACTGGGCTGAAAGACAAATAAAGCAAAGAGCATGGGATTAGTAGAAGTTTACAGTGACCTGAAGGTACATGTGTATAGTGACTGATTAGCACAAGGAAAAAAAAAATCCTACTGTCAGTGTTTACTAATTGTAAGGCTGTATTTACTAAGATATTAATAATTCTTTAAGAAAAATTTTAAAGTGAAGAACATAAATCAGTATTCTCTTGGTGCTGGTGTGCAGTACCTCTTTTAATTAAGATTTCTGTCACCTATTTTAGTTAAGATTTCTGTCAGTTCTGCATATAACCTTTTCAGAATACCATGATAATAAAAGTTAATGGTCCCTTTAGCTTTACCCAGTGACTGAAGATCTTGGCTAGGATGCAGGAGATCAGTTCCATCCCCCAGGGTTTCTGGCCTTGCATCTCTCACCTTCCAGGGGAGTGTTCTCATCACCAAACTGTGTGTTATTCAGAGGCTGAGTTTTGTGTGTCCACTTAAATCTGTTTCACTTCATATAGAATACTGTAAATATTTGCTGGGCCAGGAGGCAGGCATGCCTTTCTGCCTGGGATTGGCAGGGACCTGGATTCTACTTCCTGCCTAGATAAAAACCTGGTTTGGAAGACTGAAAGGTCTGTAGTTCAGGCTACTTTTCCAGGGATGAAAGGTTGAATTTTCACAAACAGAAGATGATCTGAATATGATTTCCTGTGTCACAGGTGAGTGCTTAGGTGTGTGGATCCACCAATATCAGTACTTGTTCTTGGGGTTTGTGTGAGGTTTGATGGACCTGAGAGCATCTCTTTCTTCTGCTGAAGCATAGGATCCCATAAATTGCTTATTTTGTGCACTTTGGGGTTTTGATATGAGTTAAGCAACCTGATGCTGTTGGAATCTGAGGAATTTTGTGGGGACCACCAGAAAAATTAATTGAGGATATTGAGTTCTTTTGAGATAAGTTGTGTTTTGGTGAATACCACCATTTTTAATACTAGATTCAGTTGCTGAAAACTCAATCATTTGTCACTGAAACACAATGCCAGAAGATGGGTACTTAGGAAACCTTCCTACAAAAAGTACTTTGAAAAATGTGTCATGCTTTTTTAAATGCAGTGATTTTTATTTCCTAAAATTTGAAAGAAGAGCAGAACAGACTCTGGTCTTTTTCAGTATCTAGGCTATTTTATTTCATTATTTTGATAATGTGATGTGTCAACATCTGTGGCATAGGTGCCATTGTCTATTGCCTTTTGACATTTTATGATGACTCTAAGCATTGTAATATACTCTAAAAGCAAATAATTGGCACAAGTGGTTTAGTCAAAGCAGTCTAATTTGATTCTGGTGACATATGAGGAAAGTTTCCACAAAGAACCAAGGGTGAAATTGGTAGGGAAAAAAAAAAATTGTGCACATTTTCTTTTTGGTGCTACATTGGTTTAGTGTCAGTGATTAGGATTAAAATTTGCAGCGAGTCAGCCGGTGATGGGCGTTGCATGGAGTGAAGCACAAGCTGGTGTGCAGCTGGATGGGATCCAGGCAGTCAGACCAAATTTGAAAGGTGATGATTTAATAAGATTAATGGAGCATATGTGTCATTGAAACACTTGCTGATCCCCTTTCTCTTTAATTCTTCCAAGGATGCTTGTGCTGATGATCTCTTCTCAATCTTTTGGTGTCTGTGCCTGAAATACTCTGGTCTGCCAGACCAGGGTCCTCCCCTCATGCACTTCCCGAGAGAAGCTCAGCTCTCACGATACATTAAGTGTCTCTCTGTCCACTAGAACCACCATGATGACATTATCCCAGAGCTCATTAATTGTGTAGCTGTGTTGCTGTCGTCTTCATTATTAGATTCTGTTGAACATTTCTTTTTAGGGCCAGACCTACGCCTCAGGTCCCAGATTCCCTTGGATAGCCTCCGTATCTGTGTGTCATATTAAGTGGTACGGTATAGACAGGGCTGTCAGAAAGTTCTGCTGGCTTTTTGGAGGGATACTTTGTAAGTGATAACTAACCAACTAAACTAGAACAGTGTTAATATCCTACAACAAGGATTCAGAATAATGAATGTATGAAATAAGCCTGTCCTTATACTTGGGTGAGGACAGGGTTTAAGGCTGAAGTGACTTTTTTTTTCAGGTTATCAGAAAGAAGGTTCTTTAAAATCATCACAGCCAGTGTCATAAAGTAGGGGAGAATGCACTAAGAAGATGTTTCTCTGCTGCACAGTGTTATGTTTAAGATTCCTCCTTTATTACTGAGTTGACAGTGTAGAAGTTGAACGGATAAAATTGTATCTTCGAGTTTATATATGGTAGCGTTTTCCCTGACCAGTGGAATCTGATGGGAAAGTTACACTGTTTGACTCTGATTTTTTTCCTTCTGGAAACAGTATTTTTTTCTGTGACTCTCAGGTTTGGATGTTCTTCCTTTACTTCCTGTAGCTAGTTCATAGACTTTTGACCCAAAAAGTATTTTCCCATGCAGGCGGGTATGTAGCCAAAGACTGTGAAATTATTCTCTTCCATTTTTATGCCATAACCTCATTCCTGCAGGCGCCTCCACAGTGGAGGTTGTGTGGGGGAAGCAGGAGGGGACCCAGGGGGTTCCACCCCTGTTCATACACAGTCTTTAACTTTAGCCATGAGTTGGCAAGCTTACCTGCAGAAATAGGCTTGAATATAGATTATTCTTCAGTTCATTTAAAAGGAAAAAATAGTTCTGTGCAGTGTTAACTACTGGCTGTGAAAGCTAAGCATCCTTCAGACCTCTTAGTTGTACCCAGTCAGTGCTTCTCTGCTTGTTAATTTTGAAAGTCCAAATTTTCTTCTTCATTCCTATGGACTCTGCTGGCTTTGGGACAGAAGTATCTTTAAAAAGTCCTTTTGTTCATCTGATAACTAGCCAGAAGACAACTTCTAGAAAACTTGCAATGATACATAATTTTAAGTATATTTCAAAGTTTTTCAGAAGTTTAAAGATCAACACAAATGTTAAGAATTGATAGTATTTCACTGAATCACAGAAGTCTGGGAGCTCTGCTTACACCATTTTCTCATGTCAGTAGTACTGCAAATAGCAGCTTCACGTTAGAATAGCAAAAACTTGTACACATGGATTTATGGTGCAGTGTGGTTTCAGGTGGTACAAAAAAAATCAAGCGATCTCAGCATGTAAATTTGGTGCATGTTTCTCTACAGCAGTGATGTTTTGCAGAGGGGTTCTCTACACGGGTTAAGCTAGTAGCAAGTGTATATCCTCAGGATTTATTTTAATTTCAGTCATTACTGGAATAATAAGCTCAGCTGACTCCAGTTGAGATAGCACAGCTTGGACAAGAACCAGCATTACAAAATGTTTGAGCTCTGCAGTAGTGCAATTAGCAGGACAGAGGTGAACACAGCAGCTGAATTATGGCTCTGCTCAGTCTCAGTTCTGGTGTCTTGGCTCCTGGCCATCTGACATCCTTTCTCCAGTTGGATAGATAGCTCAGGTTTGAAACTTGATTTAAATTTATCTGGAAACTTAAGTAGTGGGTAGAAATTCAACAGTGAATTCTGAGTAATATATTGTAGTTAGTATCATCAGCCAGATGTTGGTACAGATATATTGGATGTATAAGACCAAAGCTCAATGGTGAGTTGTTTTACAAAGAAGTGATTTTACTGGTGCCACTTTCAGGTTACAGTTGTGATTTATCTCACCATCATCTGTGTCAGATCCATTTGGCAAGATAAAATAGGTGTAGCGTGACTTTGACTTATTTAGTCAATGGGAAGTCCCTTCTCTAGGTCACTGTTAGCTAAAGGTGAGGTTGGTGAAATAGCAGGAGGCAAAGGAGCAAACAGAGCTTGATTATATGGATTTCTGTAGCCTGTGTTGCAGACTGGTGGGGTGAGGTGTGTCTGTGTCTTGCTTTCTAGGTTTGATGGTGCAAGGTCACTCTGGTCCTTTTTAGAAGTTCAGATTGGTGGGCTGTGTGCTGGAGGAAAGATTATCTGCTCTCTGAACTCTCTTTGAGGTGGCTGATCCTATACCTTCACTTGAATAGATGCTCTGAGAAGTTATCACAAAGGGCTAAAAGCTCTCATGGGGAACATTATGATCCCTGCAGGGTTTTGAAGATGAAGAGTAGAATCTAATTAAGCTTTATGTTGAAAATAGTTTAAAGAGTGCTTTTTTTCTCAAGAAAAAGGAAACTTTAAAGCTAAATAGTGAAGAGCTGAATTTTTTTTTCTTTAATTTTCTGCTAACTTGACTACTTCTAAAGCAGATGCAGCTGTAAGCAGTTACAGATGGTACAGAACAGAAAGAACCTCTTTATCATACTTAAGTGCCTTTGAAGAACCCCAATGTTAGTTTTCCAGCTAGTTCTCTTTCTCTTAATGTTTTATATTTTTGCAGATAGAACATTAAAAAAGCATGCTACCTTAAAGCTAAATCAAAAGATGGAAAGAGTCTGCCATAAACCAGAATTACTTGTTAGGGGGCTTTACTGGAAAAAGTTTCTTAAGATTTCCAAAACACCCTCTTTAAAGAATGTTCCTGCTTTTTGTTGTTGTCACAAGCAAAGCTTCTTAGCTATTTAGGCAAGAGTTTGTTGAAAACAGCCTCTCTCTGTTCTGCTACCTGGTTTTGGTACCTGGAACTGACTCAGCTGCCTTAACCTTGGCACTTGGGTGTGTGAATGTTCTGTGCTTCTCCTGCATGCAGGTTGGGAGGCAGCAATCAGGCCCTTGACAGTCGAGCTCAGGACAACTCAAGACCCTTTTTTTTTTGAGTTTGCCTCTCAGTAGGAGGTGGCAAAAGCAGGGTGCCTGTTTTGATGGTCAGTATTTTGTATTTTTGTGCCAGCTGAATCCCCTCGTGACTTGGTGCAGTTGTGAATACTCATGTTCATTTCAGAATCTCACCAGCCATCATCTGACAGCGTGAATTTGTCTTAATACAGGGCCAGCATGATGAAAGCTGCTTAAATCTGGCTAGACAGACCGGCTACTCTATGGCTTTGACTCATGCAGGAGTGTACTTTTACCACTGTCACTGAAGATTTGTAGTTGGGTGCTGATGGTGTTAAGTCATTCTTCTATGGAATGTTGATAAAACAGTGTTTCATTCTACCCAGGCACGTGGTGATAAAGTATATAATCCTGTACTGTTTGGGTAAATCAACTCATCAGTAGCACTCAGAGCTGCTCTTTCTGACAAGGTCATATTGATCAATTTGACTTTGGTTCTGGCTTGTTGATTGTAAGGCCTGATTGTTAAATGCTTTGATTAAACTATTAGTTGTTAGTTTTATTTTTTTATCTGACTTCTGAATACATTGCTAAAAAGAGTTTGAATTTCTAAGCACATAATCAATAAATGCCAGTCTAAGTGTCAGAGGTATGAGGTGTGGTTTTGGTTTGGTTTTTTAAGTCAACAATAGAGTCAATATAGGTAAGAAAACATCCTGTTTTCTGATTTCTGTGATAAAAACAACTAATCTCTTTTGTACTAGAGAGCCCGCTACATATTGATAACTTAAAAATAATTATTAGTATCACGGTATTCTGCATATTTGTAACTTAAGTACAAGAATTGCTGTGGAAATGAAACCTCCGGATAAGATTTTTTTTTTTATATATTGGGATGGAAGGATGTGTTTTATCTGGGAAGCAATGTAGTGTTCAGATCAATATCCTCCATCCGTGAGGGGACTCTGTAGTGTCTTTGTATGCTAAGTCTTGGGTGAGTGTTCTTCCATCAGTTAGGCCAGCTGCATTTTTGAACCTGTGTAATCTACAAAGTGATAATTCCTAGTTTAGGGAAAAGATAGAGACCTTGGGGTCTTTGCTAAGGTATCTTCCTGGGACCTGTTCTAGGGGTTAACCCAGTAGTGCCTGCATGTACATACATGTTAACCTTTTCTGTCACATTCATTGCCAAAAACACCTTTATCTCACAGATAAATCAGCTGTATGGTTCTAGTACAAGTATTCCTGCACTTTCTTGCTCTGAACCACTGTTTTTGCTTCAGTTGTTGCATTTGCTTTGTGAGGAGGCAGTGACTTAGCAAGGAGATGGGATTTGCAGCACATTCTGCTATCAGAGTTCTGCTCTGCGTGACCAGCTCTGTCACTTACAAAGGAAATGTTATGAATGTGAATAAACCCTTCTTCTATTAGTCCTTCACTGCAGTGAGTATTTTACTCCAGATAGCTAGAACAAGATTAGATGGAAGAACTTCTCTACTGCTGGTATGTGAAGAGTGACCAAGTCCAGAACTGGGCCCAGACTTTGTGGTGATCTGGGACAGTTTGGTCTCCTGGAGTGCAGCTTTGATTAGAACCCTGGGATGCCTGTGCAAGATGAGGAGTAGGGCTAGAGTGAGAGCCTGGGGATAAAGGATGAAGCTGGCCACAAGGTCAAGAAGTTAAGCAGGAATATGCACAGACTGTTTAGGTAATACTCTGAGAGCAAGTTAGGCCACTCAAGTATCATCTATGTGTATTGAATGAAACGGTATACATCAAAGAGAATCAACTTCATCTTTTGGTTTTGGCTTCTGGATGACTGCAAGTAATCAAATATGGCATTAAGTAGTGGTATTCATCTGTGTGCTTATTAGGAAACCTGCTGTACTTTTTTTGTGATTTCTTTTCTGTGTTGCTTCAGATAGAGATATATACTTTGGTCTGAACTTTTTTGGTTTAGTCTGTTACCTGCCTCTCTGCATCCCATAAGAAGTCAGATTACAGATTTAGTAAGATTTATTGTCTTAAATATTGAAGTAGTCCTTTTGCACAGTGTGTTGTTTCCTGTCCAAGCAAAGCTGCCAAAACTATTGCACATTTGTTTTACAGAGCATTACAGTAAGATTTTCAAGGTGAAGTCGTTCATGAGGTCCTCAAAGGCGACACAGCTTGTCCTGTCTCTAGTGCTGGATTATTTGTGCTGTTCAGCTGAGGGCAGTGGGCAGCTCTTGGTGCCCTTACGGAGCAGTGAGTTCAGTTCACACCTTGGTAGATGTCAGACGCTCTGAGCGCTGGGGCCATGCAAAGTCTGTGCTTGTCTGATCAGGCTGAGAGACAGTCTGAGCACAGCATTACTGTGGGGCTGTTGGTAGAGTAGTGCAGGCCAACAGGAATTTCCCTGTGTATTCTGAGAGTCCTCCCTTTCTGCCACATAATGATCTGTTTTCTTTTTGTCATTGTCCTTTTTTGACTGCTTGCTGGCACCATGACAACCATAATATTCTGTGTATGATGAACATATGCCCGGGATGATGTGCCTGGCTCGGCTGCACTTTAGATGAACTTAGCCCTGCATCTGCAGTACATTCTGACTCTTGGGTAATGTGGCTGTAAGAGGACCAAGAGGAGAAGGGTGGAGTTGGGCAAATAGTTGTATAGAGTTTTAATAACCTTATTCAGAAAAATGCCACTTCTGGACTTGGATGTCTGACAGTGTCTGGGATGAGGCTGAATTGCATTAATAGAAGACAGGCTATGTTTTCTGATGTTAAAGGCTCAATTGTCTGGAACCTGGTTCAGGTAACTTACTGCTCCAGTTCTGGAAGATACTAATACAGTTTCATTAGAGTAAAGTGTTAAAATTTGTTATCCCATGTTACTAATAGTAGCCTTTATTTTGCTGATTGTAGTTCAACAATCGGAAGTTTTTTGTAATGGAATTTTTCAGTGCTGTTAGGAAACTTACTGCTTAATGTCTTGTATCTTGGTACTTGTAGGAAATGGATAGCTTTGGATGAGCAGAATTCTAGAACTCCATGACAATCTGTTTATAGTGTCTATATGACTAATTTGGAAAGGCTGCAGCGCTATAGTCTTTCCAGATTTGTTGAAGTGAGATAACAGAATCTCCTGACCCCTCTGGACACTGAATAATGCCCCAAATCATCCGAAAAGATCCAACTTATCCTTCATTTCTGTGGCTGTTAATTCTTTTTCTGGCAGTTTGTACAGAGAGAGGAACAAAGGAAATAATTTAAAAATAATTGAAGGAGTGATGTGAATTCACAGATCTTAGCTAGTGCGGCGCCTTATCAGGGGAGTGATGTCCTGTAGTTTTTCTGTGCAAGCTATTCAGCACTGTAAAATGAAGCAAGTATTTAGATTTTCTTATAGTTGTAGACACCGGAGGACAGTAATTCTGTAAAATGCCCACCTAATAGAAATTCATAGTGCTTATTTTGGAAACAAAAGTTGCTTTGAGTAGTAGATGTTTTGTAACTTAAAGTGTCTTGGGTATATAATATGTTAGGATATTTTTAGTAATCAATGCTGAGTGGATGTTGTCTTGATGATGGGGAAGGTCTTCAGTTAAATTTTTAGCATGTTGTAACTAGGCCTTTTTTTTGCTTTTTAAAAAAATCTTACTAAACTTAAGGATATGCCACCCACCCATTTCTGATACAAGGCAAGTGGGCTAAGACCAGATGGTGATAAGAATCCTGCACAACTCTAATGCCATTTGCAATTTTCTTCACAAAAGTAATTTTCTTTCAAGTCACTTTGTAAGATTTAAATGTATCAGAACTTGCTTTTGATTTTGCAGTTAGGGAATTGACCAAACTGAGTTGGGTTCCATTCTTTCCAAGAGGAAAGATCCCATGAATGTGAAGGTGTGCTGGGTAAGGCTGAAGGAAGGTGTTGTATTTCGGTTGCCATATGGTAGTGGTGTGGTTCTGAATTCCTCTTGAACTGTTGCTCTGGTTTAAATCAGTGACAGACCCTCCTTGCTGCCAGCCAAGCTGTGCTTTTGCTGCTGGAAAGTTACAAAAACTCTCTTAAGCAGAAAATATGAAGAGAATGGCTGAGAAAGCCTTTCTGTCACTGTGTCAGTTGGATTTGAGATCCATGTTGTTGTTTGCATGACATTAAGAGAGAATTGGAAGTCCAGGATAGCAGCAGAGTTTAGTGGCAGGGTAACCAGTTACCTGCTTTGCTCATTAACAAATGTTGGGTTCTGTACCAGGTGTAATTTCCACACTAAGGCATATTCCATCTCTGCAGTCAGAATGGGAATTCGGAGCTGGTGTGTGCTTCTGTATGGTGGAATGGCTTCTATACTTAAGGGCATTTGCTTGGGCTGGGTTTTTTTTTTTGTTGTTTCTTTTTTTCTTTTAGCAATGGATAATTGTTTAACCTCTTGAACGAAAATAATTGTTACTGAATGACTTACGCTGTGGCATCAGAAGTCTGTCATCAACTGCTACAGACACTGCTATTTTGCCACAACTTGCCTGTGACAAATGTCTGAACGTTGTTAGGAACTAGCACAGCTGTGCTTGGACTTTTCCAGGCTTAGTTACTTACATTTCTAATAGCTCACCATGAGAAACGTCACAACATTCATGTAGTTGTATTGTGTTTTGTAAAGAAGTTTTTCACTTGTGCAATAGTCTGGCCTTGGACGTGGTAGAGATGCTTATATTTTTATTTGTCTTTTCCTAATGATGTCTCAGGAGGTGCATCTCCAGCTGGTGTCTTGTTTGAACTTTCAGGGAAATTATCATTCTGTGCTTTGAATAATCTCCCTATTACCATGGCAAATAATTCATGCTGCTAATTAAGACACTGTTAGAATTGCACAGAAAGATGGGCAGGGAAGGAATACAGCTTACTTACGTTCACAATTTATCTGTCTTACAAATTTATAGAACAGTTACTGCCAAGGTAGCTCATAGTTTACCAGTGAAGATATATGACCTTCTGATTCACGGTATCTGTCTCCTGAAGGTAAGAGGGAAGAAGAGCCAGATGTGTTTTGTGTGGTGCATATGGAGGCATAGGGTTAGGAGCAGCATTGTGGCCCGAGCTAGATTTGTGTTCCACAAGAAACACATTGAGAGAGACCCTTCTGCTCAGTACGGAGGGCTTGAAACTGGGAAGGCCATGAGTTCCCTAAAGAACTGTTGACTGGCAGTTTCATGCTGAGCAGAGTTTCTTACACTGGTCTTGCAAACCCAAAGAAGACTCTTTTGTAACTGTGAAATGAATGTGAAGCCATTGCACAATCTGGCAAGTGAGTAATAAATCCAGCAGACTATTTTGGTGTTGGTTGGAATTCAAAGAAAAATTAGGAGACCTAATGTGTTAAACACCAGGGAAGTATCAACGCTGAAGAAAGCTGATGGCAGTGTCTTTGTTGTCCCCACATAAGAGTGGAGACTCTAAAACTAATAATTCTGTGGTGTGACTGTGTATTGCAGGCCAGATGCTATTTCTGCTTTTTTTTCTTTTCCTATTGTAATAGGTAAGATTAATTAAATTCCATCTTGTCTGAAATTTGGTAGGTAACTCATATACTCTCTCCTCTCTTCAACAACAGTTATTCCTAAATCTTGTTTAATACAAAAAGATGAAAATCATCAGCCTAACCAATGGCATTGTGGTAGTTCATACTGCGCCGTGTCTGGAATTGGATTGTACTGCCGTTGCACACCTACTGCAGAAAATCAAATGCCTAATATTGAAAAAGAATGTTTTTCTAGTCTTTCTTCTTAATAAAAGATAATGTTTTCCTTTGTAAGGGCCTATGTGATTAGATATTTATCCTCTGTTCTCAGGAGAGCAGACATTGCAGTTCATATTTTCTGTTTTGTGAAACAAGATTTTGTATAGCTGACTACATCTCTGGAATCTATGTCATTCTCCCCCTAAAAGGAACTGAAAGCAAATTGGCTTTCTAAAATATGAAAGAAGGCTAGAGCAAACTCTTTGTCATCACATTCCTGGTCAAATCCAGCATTTGCCTTCCACAGAGTTTCTGATATTTAGTAATGTCTTGTGTGTTTCCCATGGGATTGCTTAGGTGAACATAATGAGAGCTGTTGAAAGAGAAAAGAATGAAGACTTCATCATGAGGTGAATTGAGCAAAAACTCTTGGGGATTGCATGCATGTTTTGTATGTAGTTTTTAAAAATCATACTACTTTTAATCCCAGTATTTCTTTCCTTCACAATAGGTTATTAATCAGAGAAAGAAAATACCAACTGTTGTACAAAACTTACGCAGATTAATTGAATTCTTACTGGGATACACCAGAAACATATCAGAAATTATGGGGTGATTATTCACATCAACTTAATTTTAAACTTCAGCTCTAGGACTGCATAAATACCTGAAGGGAATGGAGAGACCAGAGGACACTTGTAAGCCCTGGGTAGAAGCATGTCCTTCTCCACTGACTGCGTAGGGAGCATGGTCTTGGAAGTGAAGGGCTTCAGGTGCCCTAGGAAGAGGGACTTGAATAACCTGTGTCCATTTGACTGAACATCGCAAATTTACAGATAGCAGAGCAGTTCCAAAAAAAGGGAATTGTTCCCATCTACCTGCTGAGGTGCCAGCAAGACCTGGTTGCTGACTGAGAACTTGGCTCTGACTTGCAGAAGTGCAACCTCAACATCTCCTGCAGCATCACTAATACATTGCGAACCCTTGCCTCAAGAGGTGCGTGGTTCTGTATGCGTTCAGTATTTTTATAATTGGTTTGGGGCTGAAAATGTGTTTTCCAAGAGTTATGCTGTTACATTTAAAAGTAATATCAGAAGAGATTAGAGAAAAATATTTGGACAAACTAGTGTTCAGTCCTGAGTAAAAAAAGTTCACTTTGAAGTAAAGTTATCTTCATTTTTTTCATCTGTAAATCATATCTGTTACCTTTTTGTCACATTTTTCTCTCTTTCTCATATTAAAATGTTGCCCAACTTTGTTCATTTTACATAATTATTTGCTTTTTCTTGCATTTCAGATACTTAGATTTAGAACTGTCTTAAAATATAGGCAACAAAACAGACAACGAAAATGTCTGAAACTTGGGGCTGTTGTGATTTTTGTTGTTGTGCTTAATCCTGTGCAACATAAGTTGCAGTTGCTCATACATAAAATCTTAACTTAAAAAGCCTCCCCAGTGCCAAACAGTGATGAGATAGTGTTTTAAAAACAGCTTAAAATTTATGTTAGCTACATCCTCATGGTGCTTTACTTCTTACACGAAAGTAGTTTTCAAACAAAACATTAAGGATGATCAAGAAATATTCTTAAATTTTTTGTTTTGCTTCACTCTATACAATCAAATCTGAATAATGTTATGAAAGTGAAATAGTATTTTAATATTACTTGGACTCAAAATAGCATATTGTTTTTAGGTACAGAAATCAGTGCAAAGTGACAAACTCACTGTGAATTGTGTCTAAATTTAGTGGGTGTCTTCAACAATCAACCAAAAATTCTAATGTTCAAATCAGCTTTGTCATCTTGCTACTGCATTTTCCTGAGTTTAACTTTTGTTGGAGTTAGTTTATGTTCTAGTTCTGATGTGAGCGCTTTTGCCTAAAGGGTGCTCTGGAATGATGACTGTTCAAGGGTGAACTTGGTTATTTTTAGGGAGGTTAAACATCTGGATGTTCACTACAGAGCCTTTTCCAAGAAAGCATTTTGTTCCTGAGCAAGAAATATCAGCAGAAATATAGACGCAGCACAAGAGTGTAATCTCTGCCTTCCAAAGGCACTTGGATATTTTCGGACTGTTCTGTTGCTTAAAGTACCTCTGGGATTACAGAAGGCTATTGGGAGGATTTAGCTCTGTAGTATTTTTGTAGGTGGTTTTGGGCGACATAAGGAGTATATTTGAAATGTTTCTAAGACTCCAGGTGTTTGCATTCTGGCTGAAAAAAAGAAGGTTTTTGATTGAGATCAGTTGACTGGAGAAAATTGTTCTCTATCAGCGTTAAACAGTTTTCTGGATTCAGAAATTTAAAAAAGGGTACAGGTACAATATAGGATTTGGGCTAGAAAATTTAAGTTGTATGTAATGATTTTAAGTCTTTCCCCTATATGTTGTATGTGTATGGGAAAAAACCCTCAAGGTAAGTTGTGAAAGTTAAACGAATTAAAACTGAAATAACTTCAAAAAGAAGCTGCCTTCTCTTTTATATGTGCTGTCTTACACTCTTGATTATACAGAATACTGCTTTGAAAGTGTATTTTGACTGCCTAGTTTGGACCTTGAATGGCTAGATCAAAAGTCTTATGAAAATATGCTAATGGTTTATGAAAATATTGATTGCTGAAACATTGCATTTGCAGCTCAGGGTTATCTTTCCCCCACAGCAGTTTTCAGGTGCTGCTTAGAGAACTGTGGCATCCCCTTTTCATTTTCTCAGTATATTTTGAGTGTCTTTAGCTCTATACTCTTTTTTCCCTTAAGCAGGAAAACTTCAGATTTTCAAATGTTAGTTAACTATTCCAGTTTTCTAATAGTGTTGATAAAATGGTAAATCTACTTCTGGTGGGAGGCGATTTTTAAAACTAATTGATACGTAGGTGTTTTATGTACTCCTTGAGGATATCAAAACTCTTGTGTCTACCTGCTGACAAGCTTCTGTCTCTCCAGCTGTGTATTTGCTGGTGTGATGAGAGATTGCTCCTCCCCACAGATACAGTTTGATTTCACTTGTTTGCATGTTGAGAGCAGGAGACTGTTGCTGAGTTGAAAAGACTGTTTTGTTTATTTGATGTGCTTAAATCTGGTCACTCACTCTGATTTGTATTTTGTTACTTGCTACGTACATTACATGCAAATGTGAATTGAAACAGATGGTGAAGGATCAGCATTTAGGCTTCCAGCATGTAAAATTCCCCAGAAAGCTGAGGCCTTTACTATGGCATCAGCAGCCTGTGTTCAAAATCACATCGTGTTTGTTTTATAGTAGCTCCTGGATGCCAGGCATATATTAAGTCATTCTGAGCCTGCTGCTGCATGGACATCCCTATTGAGCCCAACAGTTCTGTGTTTTTCCTAAAAGAATTGAGCTATTAATTCCCTAATCCTTAGGGAAATTATTTTAAGTTAATTTCAGTATTGGAGAGTATTGTTTCCGTGGGTTCAGGATTCATACTAAACTGTCAGTTTGCACTTTTCAAAGCAATTCTGTTAAAGATGGGAAGAACAGAAGTTAACCTGGCTCGCATTTATGTATCTTCATTTCTATCCATGTGATTGGAAGTGTCATGATTTTTACTAACACCTGAAAAATCTGCTGTGGCTGCTCCTGTCAGGGCTGGACTGGCGTTTTGTCTGGGTTAGGTTTATGCTGGTAAAGATGTAGTCTGACTCTACTGTGACATTTGATAAATACTGAAGGAAAAACTTCTTTTTAGAAGTATATCTCTGCTCTGCTGTGTTGCAGTTTCTCTAGCCTGAATTACACATTAAAGGAGTACAGCTTGAATTAATGAAATGAGATGTGTGTTTAGAATGACTGGTGCAAATTAGTGGATGACCTGAAACAGACGAGAACTTACTTTCCTGTGTAATGTTATCTCAATGCCTTTACCTAGAAATTTGCTTTTTAAAAGGCAAACATTTTGTCCAGTAAAAATAATCTTTTGGTTTTGTTTGGGATTTCTAGTAGCTTTTGAACCTGGTTATCCCTGGGCTTGCGGAATATTACAGACTCACCCTGTGTGTTCTCTAATGCTGGATCTGGGGTGTACATTTCAGTTCTGTGTTTGTAGAAGGCGAATGATACGTAACAAAATGACAATGTCTTTCTGATAAAACTAGAATTTTCAAGCGGTTGTAATTTGATGCTCATCAAATAGAGATTTCATTTAGTCCCGTACATGGAGACTCCTATACTTCAGTTTGTCCAAAAGGCTTCTGTGATGCAATATTGAAGACGTGACAGCTGCTGTTAAGAAAATTTGCTGTTAATAAGCGTTTCAGCATTTGGAGGCTCAGCTCTGCATGTGAGATGCCTCTAGTAATCTCTGAACATTATCATTTAATTAAACCTCTACTGTTTAGAGTAAGTGAGTACAAAAGAGCAGTAGGACGTGTTCTCCTTCTTTTTCTTGTTTCTCTAGACTGAAAAGAGCATACTGGGTAATACATTAGGAACTCGTCCACTTGGTTTTTGTGTTCTTTGGGTTTTGGTGTGTCGCCCCCCCCCCCCCCCCCCAAAAA
>VZRV01010669.1:514040-562479 GCA_013398115.1 Falcunculus frontatus | reverse complement strand
CCCAAAAAAAAAAAAAAAGCACAGTGAGGGAAACTTTGAAGAAGAACTACCACTTCATGTGTTGTCACTAGTGTTCTGTGACTATGGAGATGTTAATTGGAAAAAGAAATTGGATTTGAGGGGGAAATTGGATCCGTTTACAGTTTGGTGTTGGGAAAGAGATTAAGTTCCCCTATTGTGAGTAATACAGTTTTAGGTCATTTTAATCTCATAGTTCTCCCACATGGTGCTTCCTTTTGCCTGTGAGCCAGCTTCTCCCCTTACTGTATATTTTTCTAGACTAAATAAACTCAGTTCCTATCTCTCCTAGTCATCTTAGAAACTCTTCTCTGCACTCATCCCAGTGACAGGCTAATAATTCTGCTCACGCTGAAACTAAATTCGTACCCGATCCTGCCTTCCCCCTCAGCAGTCCTCTCTCCCTTCTGTGCTGGATGGATTGTGTGCTCTTACACCACATGACTCAAAAGACTGGAAATTAAGAGAACACCTCAGGGAAAAAAAAAAGTGTCTATCCAAAATACTGGCATTAGTAGGCTCACTAGTATGGGGAAATCATAATGCTCATAATGTAAAACCTTAATTGACCTTAATTGACTTCTGTAGTAAGTAATATACAATTTTAACAAGTTAATTGCGTTAGAGTCTGTTTATATGCACTTAGTGCCATGCTAACAGTTGAAGCTGAAGTTCTGTTTCCTGCTTCATGATATCCTTAGTCACCCAACCTTTGGCACAGATACCTTACATTGGTTGGCTGTATTTGTGTCTCATTTTGGTGCTTCATGCTCAGAAATTTTCCTCCTCTAATGAATACACATTTGCTTGTTTGGGTTGTCCTTCTGTGCTAAGTAAAGTAGTAATTTCTTCCCATTGATTAAGAGACTTTGTGGAGTGTGTCCTGTGTTTGTGGGTGTGACTTGCATCAGAACAGGAGGAAATTCCCAGTTTTAAACTTAGTTTCCCCCTTATACTGCCTCAGTTGTAACTGAACTAATCATGGGAATCATGGTGTGTTCAAATACACCTTTGTGCATTCTCTCTGGGTGGGATCCATTCAGTAGTGAAAAGCTGCTCTTTGACATATTGGTAATGTAGGTCCTAATTTTTTTTCCTGTTTAAGGGAGTTTAGTATTTGTAGAGAAGTTGCCTTGCATTTGCTTTTCAAAAAGCAATTTATAGTGCTTTTCTATTTTAGAATTGTATTTCTGGTTTTGTGAATAACAGTGCATTATTCTTAAAAAAATGGAGTACCGGAACTGTCAAATATCATTACAATGATGTTTGGTGTGGGATTTTACTTCAAGCTTTTCGTTCTAGCTCCATGGAAGGTTTGGTTTTTTGCTTTATTGTTGTTTTGTTGGGTTTTTTTTTTCTTTTTGAACTCCTTAAACTTTCTTTTCTTCACTTATGTTAGCAAGGTAGTAGGGGTGTTTCAGTCAGTGCGTCTGCTTCAAGGAAGAAATGAAACATACCTTACGTTTTCTGGATTCATTGCTGGTAGTTCCTTGACCTACTTGAAGCTCATTTTTCCCCTTGTCTTGGTTTGAAAGACAGGTGTCTGCTAAGGAAGGCAGGAGCCTCCCTTGGAATGGAAAGTGCAACCTCCTTCCCTCCAAATTATTATAATTTTGAAGTTAAGGGGCTTTCAGGCAAAGATATGAGGAATAGGAATAACAGTTCTTTACTAATATATATATATATATATAAAACAAGGCAAACAGATAACAATAACTATGGCAGTGATACCGAACAGAAGCAGAACCCAGTGCTGGCCTCTCTCAGCTCTCAGCCCCTTTCCCCTCGGTGCAGTTCCGCTCACAGCCGCCAGGGGGCGCTGGCGGCTCCCGCCGAGCAGGGCGGGTGCGCTGTTCCCCCGCGCCGCCAGGGGGCGCTGTGGCACGAGCTCAGGGAGCACGCGGCGATGGCGGCTTGGCCGGGCCGAGAAGGGATGGAAGAAGGGCTGCACAAACCCCCTGGGCAGCCGATCCCCGTGCCCCAGCAGGACCCTCGGGAGCAGCGAACTGGAACGGCAGGGATGAGCACAAAACCCCGGGGGGCAGACGAGATGTATCAAACTCCACAGCTGCAGTGGAAGCCGGGGATATCTCGGCAGGCCAGGGGTGCGGAGCTACAGCGTAGTGAAGACTCAGGGCAGTGGCAAAGGAACGGCGGGGGCGGGGCAGCGGGGGCCCAGCTGCCAGCAGGGCAGGGAGAGGGGGGCTCAGGATCCCGGGGTTTTTCCGGTAAAAGAAAGGCAGCAGAAGGCAGGACCTTGCAGTTGTGATGAATTCTCCCCACAGTGACCGCAGCCTCTCTCCCCTCCGAATGCCAAGAGAACAAGACAGCTAAGGGATCCACCCCAACCCCTTTTTCCCAGTTCAAATATCGTGTCATCTCTGCCCTATACTAGAACACCCCAGGTAAAAGAGAGTAGCCAGCTGGACCCTTCCCCTGAGCTGTGGCCATGTCTTTTGTCCTCCTTCAGTATCCAGTCATTATTGTCTCTTAGCAACGTGTGTGTGTGGGGGGGAATTCCTAAAGAGAAAAAAAAAACCAAAGGGAGAATGCCTGAAAACTCCAAGACCCCTACCACCATTTTTTTCTTGCATTATCAGGAATAATTATAATACTTTGTGCTTATATCAATGTGCCTTTTGATCATATTTGTATGTTTGGAAAATAGACTGATTCAGCTTAGTTTGACTTCTGTATGTGTGTGTCTGCCAAAGTAATCTGATACTCTTGTAGAGCTTTGGGTCTACTACAGACCAAGTAGCTTCTTGTATTTCTTGAGATGAATGAGTGTAGAGCTGAAGTCTTCCTATCCCACTTCTCTAAATTTAGAAAAAGTTAAAGTCTGAGAGTCACACTTTGAAAATACTCAAAAGTAAGGCTATGTCCAATTCTATGAGCTTGTTTTGATATTCTCTGACTGTTTGAGAGAGAAGGTTGGGTTTGGTTCTGTTTGTTTTTCCTTTAGTGAAAACATGATATACTGTGTGTGTAGACAGTGTTAGAGAACACATTGTCAGAAGTGGTACATTAATTGTTTGGCAATAACTTGCGAAGTAAATATGAATCTCTTAATTGTGAGGCAGAGATGAGGTATTTGCTTACCACTGTCTTCCAGGTCCAGATGGAGCAGCAGTGAGGACTGGGACAAATATTTAACTTCAAATTATAGAAACTCCCACGTTTTATCAGCTTATGGTATAGGGTCCTCTGAGTCTGTTGCCTGAATGGAAGAATTTGTGATGTTGAAGCCGTGTTAACAATGTTGAGTCATGAGAGAAATTGCTTGTCAGCATTGTCACTGTGGTTGCTTCCAACCCTGCCCCAACAGGTCTTCTGTAAGAGCAGCATCTCCTCTGAGCCCAGGTGGAGAGTTGTGACCAAGCTGGGGCTGGCAGCAGCAGCTGTGGGGTTACAGACATCTCCTGTGTAACTTGGATGAGGCTTTGTCAGGGACTGGGGGATTCTTGTGTGGAAGAGGCTGGGACTCGTTCTTCAAGGGAAATGTGTTTTACTGTAAACTGGAAGTAGGGAGCATCCTCCTGTTTTATATGATTATAGTCATTCTAATGAACTTTTCTGTTAAGTATAGAAAGACTTACAGAAATCAAAACATAGATGGGAGGCTAGGGTGAAGATTCTGGGGAAGTTTTTATTTTTTTCCTGTAATTAGAATAAGTACCATAAAATGAAACCCAGCACTGAGCAGCCCTTTGTGTAATGCAGAGCTGTACCACCAAGTGATTGAAAACTCCGGGTTGCATACATGACTGGGATATAAATTGATATCTTTATAACACAAAGTGGTCTTAGCCATCAAAATTGCAGAAAACTTTCCTGTGCCAAGGATAGCCGCTGACATTTCCAAATGGCCCTTCCTGAAACATGGTGTTATTTGGATCATGGGGAGGCTGTCTAGCATAAAACTGTAGACAGCTTGTACAGTGGTACGTTGTAGACTTAAATTACAGTAACCACACCCTTGATTTGCCTTTTTTCCTGAGGTAAAAAGGGCTTTTTTTTGAAAATTCATACAGTTAAAAGTGGTAATTTAGATAGAAGAGCTGTTTCAGGAAGTCTTTGGGGTAAGCTAAATATTGGACTGACCTTTGCAGAGTTCACTGGTCTGTTGGAATCTGAAAATTTACATAAAGAAATATACTTGTGGCTCTGGCAAAGAAATATACTTGTGGCTCTGGCAAGAGAGGATTGTGCGTAACAGATCTTGATGTAACCTCCTCTCTTCTCCCCACTTCCAGTCCTCCTTTTGATTATTTGTGGAAGGTGGAAACAGTTTTCTAGATGAGGAAAATCTTCCTGTGTGGTCAGTTCGTTCATGTGGCTAAGCTGCAACTTTCTTGCTTTGTCAGATGTCTCATACATGTATTTATGTGCATTGTCATAGTTACATATTTACATCTTGTTCTGATATTTGCTGATTTTAATTCTTCTGCAAAAACATTGTATTCATACTTTTGTTTGGCAATTTTTGCAGTACAACAGCAAAACTTGAATCTACCCTCTGCAATAAACTGAAGTCTTTCGTAAAGCAATAAACTACGAAGACACTTAATGACAATACAGTTTCTTTAATTAGTTCAGCAAATGGGTTTTATATTTTTTTTCTCATTCTGAAACATCTTTTAAACAAATTGATAGTTTGGCACTTGCAAATGCAGTATGGCTGCTTCTTGCACCTCACTGAATACCCCATTTGTTATTGATGCTGGGGTTTATTGTTAGTGAATGGCCAGTGCCTTGAGGTACTGTGGTGGGGCTGTGCTGCTGGAGCAAAGTTGTCTGCAGCAACTTTTACTAGTGAAAAATCTGAAAGGACTGAAATAGCACAAAATATTATACAATGTTATCATATATTGCAGTAATTACAGTACTTGTGGTCTGTTTTGAAAGTTAACTTAATTAAAGCAGTGCTTACTTCTGCATGGAAGGTTAGTTACAGGAAGATAGGAAGGTTAGTTTTGTTAAATTTACATTAGCTCCAGCAAAGCTTGGATTACAGGTGTGTGTATTACAATGTGCTTAATCAGCTCTAACTGTAAACTGCTCCCAAAAGAATTTTAGTCCCAACTTGGCCATGGCCACATCTTGACTCGTTTCCTCTTTGTGTCACACCTACTGATTGTGCAGCTGCTGACCTGAATGAAAACTTGCTTTACAAAAACAGGCCTGCGATGATTTTCCCACTACTTTCTTCTTCTCCTGTCCATGAATAAGTTTTAGTATCAAAACCCAAGCTAATTGTAGTGGCAATTATTTCAAAAAGCAGGGTTTGTTGGCAAAGCTCTTAATGCCGATGAAGTCAGAGGTGGGAAAACTGGAGTGGATACAATTTGCAGTGGAGCCTGTTAGACTTTTCTTGCCTCAGGCTTTCTGTTTTCAAACCAACATAGGCAAATCCTGTCATAGGCTGGAGTCCTTCAGATTTAATTGTCAAGAAGAAATAAAAGTAATAATTGTTTTAAGAAATAGAACCAGGGCTATGCCTTGGCTCATCGGTTTGCTGGGACTGATCTGCAGTAGCATGCCAGTGTTCTAGAAGAAGTTGGCTGATTTGATACAGCTCAATTAAAATAAACATGACACAATTAAAATACAGAATCAAGTAAAACATTTGCTACTAACAAGCTCTGTATCTTGATATCAAATGTGTTTTTCCACATATTCTTGTTAAGTTTAACTCATTGAAATGATACTTCTTTAGTGGGGGGTCCCCTATTGCAGACATCATTGTATAGATGTTCTTTTCACATTTTCAAAAACCTTGTGGTACAATTTCAAAATCTTGCTCCTGGAGAGGATTCCTTAGTTGGTGGTAACTTATACTTGGCAGCAAAAGCATGCCCTGCTTTTCATGACTGCTTGTTTTTTCTTTCTTTGAGAAAGAACGAAAGAGAAAGAAAGGAGGGAAGGTTCCCAGATCTTTTCTCATTTGTCAAGTTTAGAGCAAAACTCTTAACCCAATCTAAATCAACCAACCAACCAACTCTCCTCAATAACATAAGGAACCTGAAAAAAGTATTTTTTGTGTGTCTGTTTAGTTAAGAGATGAAAATTACGTATCCAGGCTCTCATTCAGTATGAAATAAAAAAGGCAGTGTTTTCTGTGACAACAGTGTCAAAGACAATCAGTATGAATTTTGGATATTTATTTTGGTTCAGGTTACATCATACTCAGATATGTGTGTCCAGTACAACTTACTTGAAGCGTACTGGTTAATTTTTCTCCATTAACCACTGATTGCAAATTTTGCTCCCAGATATCCTGTTTACTGTGCTTCCACCCGAGCACTGGGGACATCAGGAGCTGAAAATACTTTTGAGGTGCATGGATACTATCCTGTGTTGATTTGGAATAATGCTCCTTTGAACGAGTAAAGTATTGTTATGCTTCCATGCAGGGACTGGAAGTTGTGCTCCCATTCCTGCAAGGAAATGAGTGCTCCAAGCTGAATGTGAAATCTGGAAATCTTCCAGTGGCTGTAATTCCTAAACACTGTGAAACATGTAATTCTTTGTTCTGTTGGCAGACAGTCAGGTGAACCAAAGAAGTAGCTTGGAGAATGTTTTTAACAGAAAATATTTTTTTTTGCAGACTGTGTCTCCTGGATGCCTTACTGGATGCTTCAGTTTCTTCTCAAAGTGAACTCAGAGGAGTGTTTGCTCTTAGCAATTTAGTTGAGAGCTTAGAATTTAGTTTTGCAGGGAGAATTTTAGGCAAGCAGCTTTCTGGAAAGGGTAGAAGAGGGAATTGGGATTTTAAATTGGATGTGTAGAAATATATATATATATATGGTATTTAATAGTGTGGAAATGTTGTTGTGAGATGTCTGCCTGGTAAACAGCAGAATTGTTCTCTGGTTACAGTTTGAAATGCCTGCCTGAGCCCTAACAGAGTCTGTGTAGGAAAGTCTGGTTTTAATGGGACGTTTCATATTACTCTTTTCTCTTTTTTCTTTTTTTTTTTGTTTTGTTTCACTTTAGACTTGTTTTAAGTTTATTTTCTGACATAACCCGTGTTTTCATGACTTACTCATACTTAGCAGACCTTATCTGCACATGAGAGCGAGATGAAATTGTAAACTTACTTTAGAAAACAAGCTATTCCTTTAACGGAAGCGAAGCCGTAGCAATTTGCTTGCTTTTCCTATGAATCACACTAAAGAATGGAATAGTGTTGAGATCTGTTTACAGCTGTGGATACCATGACTGCACGCTTAAAATTATACGTTTAACTGCTACACTCAGATTTAACTTTGGTTTGGCAGCAAGCCTAATGGGGGCTCTTAAATATGTATATATCTTACACATGTCTGGCAGTTGAAAAAGGCTTTTTAGTCATACCCTTGACCTGGAATCCAGTAAAGGAAAAAAGAAGTAAAGTAATACTGGTTTTACCTATGGAGGGAGTCCACCCCCCGGCCAAAATGAGTATTTGTGCAATTAAGTGTAATTGATCTTCACGTCCATGGCAGTGCTCTTCTTTCATGTGCCCTCGGACTGTGCTCTGGAGTCCTTGAGTTTGATTCGCACATCTTAATAAAAAATTCTACAGTGGTAGCTCACAAATGCCAGGTATTGTAGCATCAGAAATTAATTGCTCTTAGCAGTAAATTGACCTGATCAATGAGTTACCTCATTCTACTATTTTATTCCTTAAAAAGAGTGTATTTTAAAAGCTTACAAAGCAGGTAGATTCAGGAAAATGTTTTCCTCATGAGTGGCACATTCTTGCGTGATCCAGAAAAACCACAGGCATGGGGTCAGTGCAGCAGTATAAAGGTGAATGTTGTTTTCTATGTGGCATTGTTAGCTCCAAAAACATGGTGTGGGGCAGGGGAAGTGCAAAAATACTCTTCAACTTGTCTTGAATTTACCAACTATGATTTCTTGACTTGCTCTTTTTCTGTTGCTAAGAAAATCACTGATGGAATAAACACACTAAAAAAGCTTTGAAATACGTGAAACTCTTGGAGGGAGGGGAGTAGAAACTTTCTCCATCCGTGATTTTGACATTGAACACCAGATTTCCAGCAGAAGTTGATTGTTTGGATTTGGTTTGGTGGTTTTTATGTGTTTTGTTGGGGGTTTTTTCTGTTTCCCTTTGAAAGGGTTGACCATCAGCTGAGATGGGAGCCTCACACTGAATGTGTGCCCTCAGCAAGTTCTGAAAATGAATGATGAGTAATAGAGCAGAGAGGGAGATGCTCTATCATCACTCTTCCAGTGCTGGTACCTACCTATGAGGAACTTTCTTTCAAAGAGAAGTGGGATGCATGTTTTATTGGGCATGGATTATTGTCACTTACCTTGTGAGGAAACGGTGGACATTTGAGTATAAGGGTGGTATTTGAAATGCAGGTGAAGAATACCATATTGATTGGGTAAATAGTCATGGCTTTTAATGTGGGCTGAAGAGTATTTGAAGTTTTGTGTGGTCACTTCTCAAGCAGCCATGTCTTTCAGAAACAGGAACACGCAAGTGGATTCATGTATGGATCTATTTTACCCCAGATGTGGCCGGTATGAAAAGCTCCTCATGAGTTTTGAAAAGGACTTTTTCCATAGGAGAAAAATTGTGGACTAAAATTGTAGTCAGAAAGATTTATATGACATGTCAAGATGGTCCCCTAATTTCACCAGTTAGTATTTTAACCAACAGATGAGGTAAACATCTGTCGTGACTGATTGTCTTTCCCTAGAGTAAGATCAGTGAATTAAATGATCTCCTTACATTCCCAGTGTGAATTTGTGATTCTGTGATGTCTGCAAGTGTAGATTTGGTCCCATTAAACACAGCAAAAGCTCTTCTATTTTAATCCATCTGTACTCTAGCCCATCTAGTATGCTCACCATCCTTTTATAGTCTTGTTTTCCTTAATCTTGTGAACTCTTGGATGTTTTGATTACTGATAAAGAAAAATACGTGATGAAATGCAATCTCTCTTCATATGAGTTTTAGTGAACTTAGTTCATCTGCTGCACTTCTCAAGTCAGTGTGATTTATTTGTTGCTCTATTGTTTGCATTCTTGTGTAAGTACAGTAAATATGCAGGGAACGTTTGTCTTGCTGCTGTTACAGCAGCTTTTGTATGAGAATGATTCATGTCCAAGGCCTTTAGCATGCATTGCTATGGAAACTTCAGGGCACAGGCTTCTCATTCCCCCCGTGGCAGAATTCTTCACAATAATTTCTCTTGTACCTGGAAATCAGGAGTGATATTTGCTACTGAAACATCAGTGGGCTGAATTTTTATGATCGTACATTTAGTAGGCATCTTGTGCAAACAGAAAGAGGTTTTTATTCCAAATACATAAAACTTCCCTGATATCTCAAGCAATAATTTTGAAGTACTTAAGCTAATGCTTAAGCCACTGAGAAGTCTTTTCTTTGATTTTATGTCCAGAAATGGGCCAGATCAGGAGTCTGAATCACTTGAGAAACTTTCCCACTCGTTCTTCCCTATTATTCAGGCAGGCAAGGTTCCCCAGTCTGGTGTTGTGTGTGGTTTTGCAGATGGTTATGCAGAGATGGGATGAAGAAAAACAAGTGATTGGAAAAGGTGAGAAGTTGCTTTTGTAATGAGTATGTTGGCTTGTGGTCATTTCAGATTGCCCACAACAGGTAGGTTGTGTTGAGGGTAATGCTCTGCACTGTCATCTGGAGACAGTTTGATTCCTAGTTTGGGTCTTCATTGAACAAAAGCGAGTTGCAGATTCTTATTGCTCAACACAGAGGGCAAAAAGAATCACCATACTTTGCCTAAGGGTTTCTTCTGCAGGTTTGGAAAGACTGTTATCCAGAAACTGCTTATCTTCTGGTGATAGGAGGAGCTGAAACATGAAAACCAGTCCTTATATTGACTGGGTGATTTTCTTGAGTGAACATGCAGAAGAAAAAAAACGCAAAAAGTACATAATAGGAAAACAGTAGGCAGATGGCAGACACCTTGTAGGGTGAATGTTCACAAAGACAGGTGAGCTTGGACCTGGAGGGACAGGGGAAAAGAGCTTGACCTGCAGCTGCTGATTCAGAGAAAAGAGCTTGCAAGTGTCTCCAGTGTAGCGCTATTACTGTTATTGTGGCAACTTTCATTAGCTGGTTACCATCTTCCCTAGCTGGGAATGAAGTGGGTCTCTGTTCCCTCAGGAATACAGAAGTTATTCATTTTTTCCCAGAAGAGGGGAGAGTGCTGCTTGGAACACCAGCTCTAAGTGGTGTGGTGTATTTTGCACGGTTACTGCTTGGCAGTGGTGGTGTGTCACAATGGCTGGGCATCCCTGGAATTGTTCTGTAGGTAAAGGTCTATGGAGCAGTCTGTGCCAGGCTGGAGAGCTCACTGCTGGGATTGTTGTCTGGACAATGCTCTCACTGTGAGGCTGTAGGGCGGACACACAGAGTATGTTATGGAACAGTGCTTACTGTGTCTCTGTCTTGGCATGCCTTAGCAGGCTCTGTGCTGTGAGCACTTGCCCATGAAACTGCCAGGAATAGATGCCTAATGGCAGAGAATTTATGAAAATTGATCTCAGCCATGTAAAGATGCAGGTTCAGAGTGAGATCTCAGATTGTAGAGGAAGTGATTGGGAAGTTACCTCTCAGTAGCTGGCTGAGAAAATGGTCTTAAGGCACCAGTGTGCTTGGTTTTATTAAATGCTAGGGTGTAATAATTAGTTATTTGTTACTTAACTAAGAATCTGATAGCCTGTTTAATAATAATTCTTAAACCAGCTTCCTTACATGGATGCTGAATTTCAGGTGTGGTGGTGCAAGAATCCTAAAAAATGTACTTCTTTGGGAAAACCAATGTTATCCTTGTATTTTGAGCAGTGTTCTGCACATGTACTAGAGTTTGGAAATGGGTTGAGTGTTGTTCTCGAAACATGGAATGCAGGTGAACTGCACTGAAGTCAGTCTTCAAAGGAGCCTTTATCATGGCCTTATCCAGTATTAATTTTCAGATTGAGGATAAGGAATAATATTTTCTATGTAGATTGTCATGTTGTAAGTACTAAGAATTGCATCTAAAATCAGTATTTAAGTCAAAGGACAACTGTGTACAGGCTTGTTACAGGCATTGTCTGGGCATAAGTTTCCATTACTTTTTCCAAGCTTGAACAGTTTTACAGAAATACCTTGTTGGAAGGAAGCTGGTTTCATTTTTATATGTGCAGTGGAAGGCTGGTTAAATGTGACTGCCACTTCTGAAAACTGTTATTGGTATGGCTTTTGGTTTTGGCTGGTGCCATTTGAGAAGAACATGGCACTGATGTCGTTTGCCTGTGAGAGTATATGAACTTGCATAGTTGAAATATGCCCATAGGAGAATCCAGTTACGTGCATGTGGAATCTGTTGGACTTGTAGAAGCTTATTTAAATTTCAGTTAAAATTACAAATTGGTTTGCGAGTCACTGTCATTTTGAATAATGTTAAAAACTTGGAAGTAATCTTACTTTTTGATTCTTTCATGTGACAGTCTTGCTTCTTACCTCTAACCTAGATTAATGTGTTAGGATGTATTTATTTGGGATCAAGGATTTTTTAGTCTCTTAATGAACTGTCCATACAGTCAGTGGTTAGGATTTTAGGAAGCAGTTCTGGTTTCAGGTCTTGTGCAATACTTTAAATAATGTAGGGAAATTAAATGTTGGAAGATGTGAGGTTTTATTACAATGAGATTCACTTTGGCATTGTAAAATTATTCTTCAAGTGTGCTTGTGGGTTACTTGTGTTGGAAACTTTGGATGGAATCTGGACATGCGCGAGGTGCTCTCTTGATTCAGCCTGTCACACTCTGTGTGTTTTGCCTTGTTTGTTTTCCAGCTGCCTCAGGAAGAAGGAAAGTGTGACTGTATCTTCCTGGCCCTGTTTGCTGGAATATCAGTGAATATGAATTTCCCCAGACTATAATCACAGTAGCAACACCGACCTTTTAAGTTGTCCTGCTACTAGATTTCTATGGGGAGAAGTCAGGAAACATCACTGGTCTGTGACGAGTTTCCAATTACACTGTTGCACTTGCCTTGTGCAGGATGGAAGGACTTTAATTCTCATTTCTGCCTTACACAGAATCAGCAGGTTGCTGTCCTGAGCACCACTGCAGCCTGTCAGCAGGGCTGTGATGTTTATGATCATTGTTTAACATGGGTTTGCATTTCTTCAATTTCATTCATCAGACCAGAGGGCTCTCAGTTTTTAATACAAAACTTAATGGATTATGTGCAGGGCTGATCTGTGATCCATGTATCATCTCTATTTTATCTGTTTTATGAATCTTTTTAACATTTACAGCGTTGTTTTGACTAATGTTTAGTAATTATGACAAAATGGCATTTTAATCATCGTAGCCTCCAGTGTTGTCACTGAATGAGGAATTATATAGAAAACATTATTCATCTCAAAAGTGTTTGCCAATTTGTGAAGATAAAATTTTATGAACATAAGTTAATAAAATTCAGTGCATAACCCTGGACATGTTTAATCCCATCCGAAATTCCATTCATTTTGTTTTTCTCATAAATGTGGAGTTTCTGAATATTCTTTTAATAGTTGAGTTCCACTATTTATTCTCAAATCCAAACAAAATACAAAGCTTTCTTTTCCCTTTGCGCAAGGCCAGATGAGGGAATGCTTCACTCTGAAATCAGAGTTGGAAACAGGACATAAATCCAGTGTGATTGTCCTCAGGCTGTTTTCCTTTGGTGTGAGTTTAGCTGTAACCATTGCATGAAAATAATCTGCTGTGAACTATATTGTGTATAACCTGAACATTTATATGTACACTGGTTGTAAGCGCTGAGTTATTATGTTGTATGTATTTCAATTCACTATATTGATCTTCATGGATACTTTTTAGACCTCCATTCCACAGCCTGGTAACTAAAGGTCATACATACCAAAAAACCAGATCCATAAAGCTTAAGATTGTCTTTATGTGTTGGCCAACATTATGAGCAAATAAGATACCAGTTTTTCACTTTTAGTACCGGGGGTATGTTGAAGTTATTCATGGTAATTAACCAAAGTAGTTTCTAATTTCTTAAATGCTTATTGCATAGGTATATAATTTCATTTTAAAGAGGCAGTCTGTTCGTCAGTGATGTTTAATATTGAATTTCCATAGTAGAAGATTCACATTTGTGTTTATATATTAAAAGAAAGTATTTTAAATTGTGTGTCTAGCAGTTTGGTAATTAATCTCTAAATTGCTTTTGAATTGGGAATGGGATGAATGTTTCTTTAACTGTCTCATATCTTCAGTTTTTATTTGCTCAGTGATACTTAATTTGGAACAATCATGTAATTCAATTATCTTTGTTCCATATCCATAGCCTTGCTGAAATTAGGCTTTTTGGTTGGTTTCAGAAATACTCAGTTATGTCTTTTAACATTGAGTTCTTGTTCTTTTCCATTACTTTAGAACAAGTTGTGGAAAACCTCTTGGGAGTTGTAGAGTGACTCCCAGAGCCTCTCAATGCCCACTGTGCCCCGCCAGCACGGTGGCCTGTGCTGTATTAATGTTCATATTTCCATGCTTTAAACACAGTGTGTTACATTAGGAAATCAGTCGAGATAAAGCTGGGTTTAAGCCTCCTGCTGAAATGTCCATCAGTAATCCCATATTATATCAGTGATCTGCAAGATGGAATAGGGAAGTGATTGTGTGTGGTTTAATAAATGCATATTGCAGCTTGTTGTGAGATTTGAGCTTTGGTTTTGGGTTGGGTTTTTTTTTTGTTTGTTTTTTGGGTTGTTTTTTTTTTTTTGATGGGTTTTTTCCCCCCAGCTAAGTGAACCTTAACTGCCATATTGCCACTTTGAAAATGTAAGAAGTGTTATGGAAAACAGGTTACTGTTGTTGACATGCAGGGTTGCAGTAGCTGCAATTGAAGCAATTTTAATGAGGGAAAAAGCCCTGAATCTGGTGAGTTCAGAATAAATTACCACAAGGCTTTTGAGGTGTCCTTTGGTAGTTGTACAGGTTTTTCATGCTGCAGCCTTGAATATAATAAGTTAATTCACAGGCTACAGGTTTTATGTTGTAGATGAGACAAGAACTTCAGAGAGCGCTGCTATGATTTGTCATCCAGTTCTCTATTTGTATTATAATAAGAAAAAGAAATAGCAGATGGCACTGGAGAAATGGACACTCACAATGACAAACCTGCCTTCTTTTTCCTAATTCCAGGGCATATTCCCTTGTGGATTCCAGTCAAGTGTCTACCTTTCTGATTTCTATTCTCCTCATAGTCTACGGCAGTTTCAGGTAAGATTTTTTTTTTTAAGGTTCTGCAGAGTTTTTATTTTTCGAGTAAAAATATTGCAAGTGACTGAATACAGTTTATGCCTTTTTCTTTCATTGTATCTTTGTCAGGCATAGCCAACATAAAAGAGCTTATTTGCTTCTGAGAAGGAAATGGAAAAGGAAGAAATGATAGCGAGCTGGGGTTTCTGAAAGATGTAATTGTATGGCATGGTACAAGCACGTATAAGATAACTTAAAAGTCAGTCCTTGAGGACAGCTCTGTAAAGTCATATTTTAGAGAGTATAAAAGGATTGTTGAGACAGATAGAAGGTAATGTTCTCAATAGCAGAATTTTCTATACATTATCCAGTGGTGGTTGATTGAGAACGTGCTCTTGTGATTTCAAACCAGTCCTGTAAAACAGTGATCCCCGGGTCCCGCTGCTGTTCCCTCAGGTGTCTTAATAGAGAAGACTGTCAGTGTTGAATTCCAGCAAAGCATCTGAGAGCTGCTGCAGGATGAGTTTGAGTCTTCAAAAATCAAATTTACCTCATTTTAGGAGATCTGAGTATAGTTTAGAGAAAACACAGTTATCCCTTTAGACTTGCATGCTGTATTATACAATTTGTTTTACTGTAGTGGTACCTAAGGAATGAGGCTCATACTGACATATTAAAACAATATAATCACAATATGAAAGTATTATTTTTTTAAACTTAAATACAGCATATTTTTCTTTCTGCTTCTTGAAGAACGTTGCTTCATTTCACAACTCTGTGATAAAAGGCCTTATACTCACTACGGAGTCTCTGAACTGCTATGACTGTTCCTGAAATAGATGATAGCTGTGCTCATATGTATGATGTAAGTTGCAGCTGTTTTAGGATAAGAGGTTTTATATCACTATCATAAGTTAATAAAGTCATATAATGAAAGAGCCAATTTTTTTGCAAGAGCTGTCTGTTGTTAGGAAGTGTTAGGTAACAGCACTGCTGGTGGAATTTAAATAGAAGGCTTTAGGAAAAAATCTAGAGATGATCAGAATAAAAAAGCAACCAAAGGTTGTATTTGTTTAGTTTTTTTCTTCAAGTTTTCAGTCACATTAGCATATAGTTGAGGGACTAATTAAATTTTTAACTATCTGAATTTATGCAATTGTGTAAAAAGGAACTATGCATCTGGCGGCAAGAAGTCATAGCATTTATTAAAGTTCAATTATGAAAACATAGTGCAATATAAAACAGCAGGAGTGTGTGAACTTAAATTGCTTATCTTTCTTGGAGCTCCTTGCCCTTAAAAATTTTCCCCTGCTGTTTGCTATCCTATTTCTTTTGGTACCTACACATGCTCTTAGCATTTCATCCTATACTTTACATTTAAAACTACTCACCTAGCAAGGACTGCGAACTCCAGAGCAATCTGACTCACTGGATGAAGCAGTGGGATGGTGATGGATACAAATCCATTGAGGAAATGTCCTGTTTTAGTCTTTTTCCTTTGCATGTATCCTGAAGACCCCATGATGTGAGTTACAGACCAAAATAGGGTCCCAGAGATTTAAAATTACTTTCCTAATTAATCTCCTATATGTGGTTTCTTTAGCAGGTGTCTGAGCTGAAACCCACAGTTATGCTGGGGACTTGGACGAGCTCTGATTCTCTTTGATCAGTGAGCGAGGTCAAAAGCAGTTTTTTACAGAAAATTGTACAGTGGTGTTAACAAAGGGGTCTGAAATACAATTAAGATATTCAAGAAATTCAGGTGTGGTAGTAAGTTACAAAATGATATTCATCTGGAAATTCTTACAGTAGTAAAATGAAAACTTCCAGCAAAGCGGATGAATTTTCTTAGAAAACTGATGTGCTGGAGAGATAAAAGTTAGAGCTTAGGGTGCTCATTCTCGTCTGCCAGCAGTGGAGTGTTCATCTGGATTTGAGCGCTCATCTTTTGCAGAGCTGTCGTACGACAAAAAGAAAATAGCACTCCTTAGTTAATCTTTGTGTTGCAGAAAGTGGGTTTGGTTTCTGATTTTTGGCAGAAAAGAAGCAGGTAGAGTTATTGTAGTATTCCTGGCAAGTGGCTGAAACAGAAGTTCCGTGGTAGGATCAGAAAGAATTGGGTGGGTGAGTCATTAGGATAAAATCCACGTGTGGTGGATCTAATCTAAGGCAGGAGGCTTCAGGGGAACAAAGGAAAGCCTTGGTCCACTGTCCTTATTAATAGAAGGAGCATTTGTCCAAAACAAATGAAAAAATCCCAAACCCTCAGTATACTCAGAAGAATGTCTAATAAATCATGGGTAAAGCCCAGAACCAGAACAAAGTGCAGTAATAGAGTTGAGTTCCCCTTCTCTTACTGTGCATGAACGAGCATTTCCTGCCTATGTTTGTGCTGGGTCAGGATTTTTACCTTCCAGCCCTTCTGAACGCCTCTCTCATGTACATTCTGACTGCTCTCAGTCCTTGAACTTGACATACTTTTATTATTGGCTGCCAAAAGGGCAAGTCTAATCCTTTAAACCGTTATGAACTGTAAACTGGAGCATGCAAGTAGATGTATTAGTTGTGGATTTTTAAAGAGGTAGGCTCAGCTTGAAGCAACAGGTTGTTTCTGAGGGCAAGATAGCCACCTATTCTTGTCCAAATGCTTCTCTTTGACTTAAATGTTGGGGTTACTTTGCAGGTAGCAGCTAAATCTTTTTCTATCCTATCACCTCCCCAGACATGGGCTCTCAGCTTATGTAAAGCCAGATTTAACCCAGAATATACCTGTTCAAATACCTGCTTTTGAGCTAAACCAAGATATGTGTGATGACACTGAGGCCTTCTGTCTCTAGGCTTTGGGTATCCAGAGTGTGGGTGTAAATAGAAAATAGCTCAATTGGTGAACCCAGAGTGTTCATGTGAACATGGTATGCTAAGGGTTGGCCGTTCCCATGCTCCCAGAGCTCTCGGATGGGTGACTGTCCTCACTGATAGAGCAAGAAGGAACTTCTCAATCTCAATAAATTGCATCTGCAGGTGCCTCTATAGGTAGATCCTTGTGTTCCTATTTTCTCCATTGTTTGCTAAGAACATCTCCTACAGGGTTTCCCTGAGGCATTTCTGCAGTGGAAGTGATACAGAGTTGAATCTGAACTTTGCAGATAGTGCCATGCCAGCAACTTACTCATTCCCCTGTGGCGTGGCTCCCTGTGGGAGGGTGACTCGCTTGCTTTGAAACCCTGCACTGGAAATCCAACCAGCTGGGGCTCTGAGGACCCACAGAAGAAACAATGGAGCAGTTCAGTGCCCCAGGGGAGGTACTGGCTCAACATTCCCTTTGGGAGCCCAGGAGAAACTGGAACAAAACAGTGAATGTTTCCCAGCTTGCCTTTTCTCCACAGCCCAGTAGTTTTGAGTTTATCTTATTTTACAGTATGATTTTTAACTTTCTTGCAAGGTGTTTTAGTGATGGCTTCTCAATTTTTTTTATTATGTTAGTGATAATTTGTAGCAGAGGGAAGAGCCAAATCATAAAACAGTTGGAGATTATTCAGAGGTTGGCTTGGAAGAGCAGCTGTGTTGTTAAGTGAAAGTAATTTCCTGATTTATGCTTACTTAAGAGGCAGGGATATTTATAGGTAATAATAATTGCTGACACTATTGCAATGAAAAGAGAGGGGGCTGAGGTTGTTTATGAGCATTAGATCTAATAGGTTTTATTTCCAGTTTTCTCTGCTGATAGCAATCCCTTAAGTTATGAGTTGCCTGATGCCACTGGGAGAATGATGGTGTGAGGTTCTTGCTAAACTCTGCTAATTCAGAGGGGAACAAAATGCTGCACTGAGGAAAGAATTATCTTGTTAGCCTGAATCTTGGACCAAGTCCTGGAGGGCTGTCAGCCTCCTCCCCGATTTTTATAGCTTGAGAGGAAAATTTAAAAGCTACAATGCATAATGGAGAAAAAGGGAGTGTGAGTGAAGGATGGAGGCGCTCCAAACAAAGGGCAGAACAAAGAGATCTTTAGAAGAACAAGCTGAGAACAACAGATTAATTCGCTGTAATTTTAGTGTTCCTCCATTGCCTCTTTGTATTTTTGATAACTCTTTAGCTGATGATCCATGATTTGTGTACAAGTACTGTGTGCCTGATGTGGAACCTTCCTTGTGTTTTACCTGAGACCAAGAGCTGCTTTAATCTCATCACGCTGTTGGGGAGCACTTGCTTAATAGAAGCAAAGGAAACAAACCAGCTCTATGCTGGAAGAGCCTTTTTCTTGTTTTTGTTTTATGGAGTGAAACTGCTCAACCGCTCTGTCTTTAATACACCACACATGTCTTGATCCTATAGATTTGATTGTGCCTAATTCCAGGTTCTGGGACTGCAGCACAGACTTGCTCACCTGTGCATTGCCGTAGACGATCAATGCACTGCAATGAATTAACTGTGACACCTCTAGAATTGTTTAGAAGACTGTGGTGTATTTATTACTGGTCCGATAAACGAATAGAGTTTGTTAACTTTGCGTAGCACAGTTAAGCTAAACTCGAAAAGAAGTTTAATGCCTGTTGACCTGGAAGTTTTATTGAAATACTTGGATGCTGCTGTAAGCTTAAGACAGGAGCTGTACAGTGAGAGATGCACAGTGCTTCTGGTGGTTCTCTATAGCTTATTTGAATAAATCAATATGCAGCTAAATCATGGCTACCATACATGCATCCAAATGAGAAACTGTCATGGTAAACTTGATTGCTGGTATTTTTGTTAAAAAGCATGTAGAATTTAGCAATAGAAATTATTGCTGGTCAAAACAGACCTTAAGTGAAATTCCCTCTTTTCAGAAAGTTATGCCAAATGTGTTAGAATATAATTTGGAAGTTGCATCAAAGTGAAGGACTGTGGCAAAAGGGGTAGAATACTGTGCTAAATTGAAACTTTTAAAAAGTGTGTATATCAAAATGAAAAGATGAATCAATAACAGCTGAGCTGGGTACTCGGGAGTGTTGTCAGCTCCTATGGATTAATTAAAGTGTATCAATTTGTACTATTTATTCAGAGCTTCCTCTAATCATCTATTCTGTGTGCATGTAAAATATATATCTGGTTATTTTCTAGGCTTTGCTGAAATTTCTTCAGTGAAGTAAGACCTTACATTAAGCAGACACTTAAAAGCTAGTTTGGGTCATTCATAACAACATTTCGAGGAAGGAAATGATATTGTCATAAAAATGAAACCTGATAGTCAAATTTGAATGAAAAGGAACAAAGTGAGAACTTGGAAAGAGTTCAAATTCACAAGAGAATTGAAATGTTTATTGTGCTTCCATCGTGTTCTACACTTCCCAGAAATCAGGTAACAACAAACAACAGCACAGATATTTAACACTCCCCAGTGCAGACACTGTGGTGACTGGTCCCACTGTCAGAATCTGGGATGTGGGGCCTCACTTGGAACTAAGCACTTCAGTTATTTACATTTCCCACTGTGTATGGTGTTGTTTCTAATAAACGGCATTGCAGGGCTTTTCCAGGGGGAGGGTGCTGTGGCAGTGGGAATGAGACTGCAGCTGATGAGCCTAAACAGGAGTTTGGAACTCACCTGTTGCATGTGCTTTGTTCCCTGCAGATCTCTGAACATGGACTTTGAGAATCAAGACAAAGAGAAAGACAACAGCAGCGCCGCTGGGTCTTTTAATGGCAACAGCACCAATAACAGTAAGGGTCAGCTTTACTCCTTACCTTCCTTGCTTCACTTCAGTGCTGCACCTCCCGCTTCACCTGTGTGTGTTTGAGCTGCTGCATTGCAGATTCACCTGATCCCAGGCTGTGTCTGGGCACTCCCCACCTCGCTGTGCTCTGACACTGCTGTCCACATCTGGCTCACACCCATGGAAGATGAATTTAAAACATCAACATAACATTTCCATAATGCATAAAAATTGCATGTGGCACAACTTGTCAGGTTTTACTGGAAATGGAAACAGCTTTACTTTTAAAAAAGCCACCCCCCAGTTGGAGAAGGGAATGTAATTCCTTTTTTTCTGGAGCTCACTGCTGTGGCGTGTTGGCCAGTCTGTAAGCAGGGAGAGATCACAGGGTGCGCTGACAAGTCCCTAAGGAGGATTCAGCCTTATCAGTAGAGAAACTGAAGTAGAGAATTCACATGGCTCTGGGCAACTCATTTATAACGGACAACAAAATATGTGTCTGCACACTGTCTATTCAGAGTGGGATTAACATGTCCTGCGTGGTGACTGTCCCTTCTGTATTCTATAAATAGATTCCAGGCAGCTTGGCCATCTGACATGCACAGTTTTGCAGGTAAAAATATGGAACCGAACAGTTAGAGTGGAACACAGTGTGCACAGTGCGTTGTAAATTCATACTTGAGTTTAACTTAGAGCAATTTATATTGCCATATTTTGAGAATAGGCTCTAGAATGAAATAGTTTCCCAGAGTATAGAAGGCAGGAGTGAGAAGCCCTGTGCATGAAACCCCGAATGCTAAGCTTGTTTTGTATAAAGAAAGACATATATTTTTAAAATTATATGTTGTATGTGTCTCTTGCTGGTTTTGTCTTTTCTAATGTAGACTCTTGGAATTTAAATAGTTGTCAGAGCACTGCTTCTGTTGGCAGCACAGAGCAAAGAGGTTGCTGTGCTTGGTGATACAGCAATGAACAGTTGAGGCTTCTGGCATCTGGGAAGGAAGAGAAGACAGTCTGGGGCTGGGGAATAAGCACATTAAGGGGATTAGTTGTCAAAATGATCAGAAATGAAATGAAGAACTCTGACATTTAATGCTGCAGGCACTAATTCCCAGATGCCAAGGTGGTGTGTAGTGTGTCATTTCTGGGTTTTTGTTTTGTTTGGTTTTTCTCTTGGGAAGTTGAAGGGCATGTGAATAAATGTCCTTTCTCAGAGCAGGAGGAACCAGATCTAAGTCACAGATCAGAATTTTTGTGTCTTCACCCTGTCATCACTGGACTGTACATTGCACTTTACCTTAATGTACCAGACCTCAGCAATGTAGAAATCCCAAGTGACTGAGTTCTTCTGCTTTTTATTTTTAAAATTTATTGTGCTACTTATGTTTAAGAATAATAGATCATGACATGAACTAATAAATGACATGACCATGTGCAAGTGTCATGACTTCCATGCCTTTTGTTCAGCTTTTCTTTTATGAAAAGGGTTGAATATTTATGACAGATAGTAAGTTGTAGTGAGTGTATTTCATGTATGTTTGAGGTTTTTCAGCATAATCAGATACATTGGTAACTGAGTTGTACAGGTAACCTATTATTTATATGACTCGCCACTCCTGACGGGGAAAAATAGGACACATTCTTACACAGAAATACACACAGGCACACAGTCTGTGTGTATATTTACTTGTCTGGATATGTCTCACAACCTAAAAGCTTATCCTTCAAATCCTGAGATTGGTAAAACCCCCTCCATACAGCAGTGTTTAATTATTTTGGGATAACACAGTTGATGTCAAGCTGGTTTTACATCTCTTCTAGGTCTGAGTCTTACATTGTTTTCCATTGGTCACTTAGCAAGTGACTACTTCAGATGTTACCTGTTCTTACTTTAGTGCTCTACAAGTAGGAAGTGTGTCTTGTCTTTTTAACTGAGTTGCTGCTTTTGGCTTTTTCCACCCCCCAGGGATCAAATGTAAATACAGCTACAGAGACTAGTTAAGTGTTGGAATTTGTGGGGTTAGGTGGGCTTCTCAATTTTGCTGATAATTCTGAAAACTCAGAAATACAGTAAAAGTTGTCCTGTCCCATGATTAACATCCCTGATAGTCATACTGCATGGATGAGGTGAGGGAAATACTGAGAATAAAATAATTCAGTATCTCTGCCCTATTTAAAATTACTGCCAGGTTTAAAATGTGAGCCTGAATTCGTGTTGCTTTTTAGCAAAAAGGCAATTACAGTGCACTGCACTGATCTGGTGGTTTCATAAACACGTAAATGACTTAGGTGTTTTTGGAAAACTGCCCTTTATTGTTAGGCTTGATATTATCTGGTGATTGCAACCTGTGATGCAATCTAAGAGCTTGGTGGCCTTCACCAAAGTGGAATTTGAAGCTGTGGCACCCTTTGCATGAGCTGGGTCAGCCTAACGCTGGTCAGGCTTTTCCCCTTGTGTTCAGAGATTAAGTAAACCTTACATATGCTCTGTTCAACACAGAACAGTTTCTCAGTGTAAAGTGATTCTAATACCTAAATTATGTTAATTTTCATAACTTGTTATTCTTTCTGTCTGTGGCACAAGATAAAACTGAATTTTCAGTTCCTGGGTTCTGCAGAGTGGGGCTGTTGCAGTGCACACATAGTTGGAGTGTTTCTGCACAGGCAGCGGTGCTGAGCTCTGAGAGTCAGTGCCTGGTGCACCAGCACTGAGAGGGACTGTGCTGTCAGAGCCCTCCCCTGTGCTGGCGAGGGCCGGTGTCTGTGTGTGGTACCAAACACGAGTTCAGTGTCCCCCTTTCTCCTGCAGGTATTCAAACCATCGATTCCACCCAGGCGTTGTTCCTGCCCATCGGAGCGTCCGTGTCTCTCCTAGTTATGTTCTTCTTCTTCGACTCAGTTCAAGTTGTCTTTACAATATGCACAGCAGGTGACTAAGTTTTCTTCTCTTTATAAGACTTGGAATAGAAGAGAAAGTATTGATATAATTAAATATTGTTGGTAAGAATACATGTCACAGTACACAAAAAAAAAGAATCATCAGGTTTCACAGTTGTATTTTCATGTCTCTGTAGCTATAAATAAAGTGACAAGTATTATTTGAGAAGTATTTTCCACTTAGAGATGTGCTAAACCTACTGAACTATAAATTGCCAGAGGGCTAAACATGCCCAGGTGTATTATTTTGCGTGAAGTTCACTCATTTATAAATCGGTGCTCAGAACTGTACATGGTATTCCATAATTTAAGTACTTCATGGGAAATAACTTTGGAGATCCTGTCCAGAAACTTCTTTCCTAGTTTAATTTTGGTTTTGCTTTCATGCAGTTTTTCTGGTCTCACTAGCATTTGAATATTAGTCTTTTGCACTGTTTGAATTTAGAACAAAATTGAAACTTCCCTGCAAATAAATTGCAAATTCTCCAATCCTGTTTAGCATTTACATTTTGTCTTCTAAATAAATACCAAGGCTCTGCTTTTTGGAATAGTTTTGCTTTTTGATCTTTTTGCAATTCTTTAAGAGATCAGCTGCTGTTGAGAGTAGCAAGATTCTTCCTACTGCTCCAGATACACAGCAGCTTCTAAAAATTGTACTCAGTCTACATACTGAGTCTGTGAAGATTTTTAAACTCCTAAATACCTCTCATCCTCTCCAACTTCACTGCAGGCTTTTCCCCCATGGTTTAACTCCTGAGCTGTGCATCCTCTCCAGCCTCTTAAACAGGGCTGATGTTGATGGGTGAAATCTAAATTTCTAGTATTTAGACTCATGTCTAATTCTACCTCCTGTAGAGGTCTGTTGAATTCTGCTTTTATAATTTTGACCTATGACACATATGTTCTTTTCTCTTAAAAAATACTTCATATAGGTTCTACTGTATGCCAGATATCAGGGGAACATATACACATAAATATATAAGCTATTACAAGGAAAGATATATGACAAAAGAGGAATTTTGTCAGGGTCATTGGTCCATTTATTTTTAAAATGACCCTTTTTTGTAACTTTATTTGTAACACTTGTGTGTGTAACTGGAGGATCCTGTGTCCCTTGGGGCTTGTTGCAGGTTTCAGGGGATTGGGGGTCAGTGCTCTTGGGTATCTTTATTCTTGAACCTGGTTTTTTGGTATGTTTGTGCCTTTCCTTGTGCTTGCATCAGAGGGTGTCATCAAGCCCAGAACCTCTGAAATGCAAAGCTTCCTCAGAGGCTGTAGAGCAGGAAGGGGACCCTGCTGGAGTTGGGAACCTGGGGCTGTGGAACTTGGTCCCTCTGTCCCCTGAAGCTCAGGTCATGCTATTTTACATCCTCTGTAGTTAGTAGGGGTTGATGTGGGGGACTAAATTACAGCTGATACCTGGTTTCTTAAATCTTCCTCTCACAGAGATTTGCCTTTCAGGGAAGAGTCAGGAGCAAGGGTAGATGGAGCAAGCAGCCAAGGCCAGGACCCGCTGCTCGGCAGAGGCAGAGCCCCAGAGCTGGCATTGCCGGCAGCCAGGAGTTAAGCCAAGAGATTCCCGAGTGAATCATCGGGATTGAGGCTGGAGGGGGGAGGGGACGGGAGGCTTGGAACTGGAAGGCTGAACAGTCAGGAGCGACGCTGGGAGCAGGTCCTCCCCGGCTCTCTGCATTGGCGTTGTTGCAGTTTAACTCTCACACTCTGAACGGGCCCAGCATGGGAGCACCAGGCCAGGAGGTGCAGGGTTCCCCGCTGGGCAGAGCTGGAGGGGGAGGAAGGAGGAGGAAAGATTTCAAGGGCAAAGAGGGTTGATCCTGTGGTGGTGGAGGCAGGGTAGGGAGCAGGGAGGGTAGGCAGTACTTAGGGCAGCAGGGGCACAAGGTTTCTGGGCAGTGTTCTTTGCCGAGCCCCTCCGGAAAGGTTCTTAGTTCAGTTTGTGCAGAGTTGCCACATTGTTCATTCTTTCCCTACCTGGTCTGGTTTTCTTCCCCCTCTGAAATATTGATCGAATTATGAGTTTTCATGGCGCTGTTTGTATGCAGACACTTCTTAAATTTTCTTTTTAGATTATTTGAGTTCTCCTTTTTTGGTTTTGTTTTGTTTCAAATCTTCCTCCCACCAGAAGGGAAAGATGTGGTTTGACCAAACAAATTTTTCTCCAGTTGGCTTAAACTGTGTAGAGAATGGCTTAGACTGTAAGAGAATGTTTGATTCTTTCCCATCATCTTCATTTGAGAAGAGAAGAAAAATCCCTTTTAAAAACCAGCAACAATCATTTTTAAAGGAATAAGTAGAGGACAGCACAAAGATCTGAATTGCAGCATGCAAAAAGTTCCAAGTGGCTTCCATTTTCATTGCAGTCTGTTCTTGCTGCACAGTTTTGGATGCCTGCTGCTGACATGTCTGTGTCTCCACGCCCTCGCGCTCCAGCCTTTTAAACAGTCCTTTAAAAAAACTGGAAGGAAAAATGATTATAAATACCAGCAGTTACTAAACGTTTTTACAAATGTGTGGGTGGGATAAGTATGCTGCTTGAAAATGTTTATGGAAATAGTCTGTTTGGATATTTACGTATTTTTATCCTTCTGTTTTCAAAAACTTAAAGCACTTAATGTTTTAAAAAAGTCAAATTGCTAGCTACTGGCTATAAGTTGTTTGAAGTTGTCCTGTGTTTTAGTGATGAATAAGGAGTTTTGAGTGAGATGGGGGAAAAAATTACTGAGTTAAAACGTAGAAAAAAACCCCTTTATTATGCTGAGTTAGTCTGCGTCATATGTTGAAAAATTGTAAGAAAATCTCAAAACCAGTTAGTAGTAATTTTTTTTTTTTAAACTCAGAATATGTGAAAACTGTTTTTCTTGCTGACGTGATCATGAATAGATTTTAAACTTTTTTTTAAGGTTTGGGGATGGGGTGTTGCATTCCTTTGAGAGCGTTCATTTCATTTCAGTCTGAAGGCTCGCTGTTGTGCAGAAAACCTCAGAGCCTTGAGCTGCTCATGCTGGAATAATACTGAGCATATGATAATAGGACATTGTTGCAAGAGCTTTTTCAAATTGGAGAAGCCTGTTTGTGTACTGTAGAAATTAGGTCTGAATGTCCTAATACTACCTTTTTTCTTTTTGTAGTCCTTGCAACAATAGCTTTTGCTTTCCTTCTGCTCCCGATGTGCCAGTACTTAACACGGCCTTGCTCACCTCAAAACAAGTAAGGACTTGAGCAATCCTCTGCTCCTCTTCTTGTGTGTTGTATTTCTTTCTTTTAATGAGAATTCTTTAATGTGCATTAACCTCAGGGCTGATGTTTGTACATATTTTTTGTGCCAACATCATGTTTCCATTTTGAAAGTAGGAAGCACAGTTTCTGCAAGTTACTCACACTTGCCGGCCTGGGAAATGCAATACCATTACAGGGGACTAGATTTCCCAACAGTGACTTTTAATAACTTTGGCTTGTTGTGGCTGAGATTTTAGAGTTTGGGATTTGGCACTGGATTTTAATGCTTGTTAACATTGGACTCTGGATTTTAATGCTGGCTCTTTCGGAGACTGTAGTTAAACCAGTGGAAATTACAGTTGTTAATGTCATGTTTTGAAATGGATTTTATTTTTTAACCCTGTGATTGGAGTTCATGTTGCTAAAAGCACTATCTTAGGTGGTGCTAGGAATGGTGGCAATTTCATGAGCGGTGCCAAGATTTACAGGGTTTTTCCCACCTCTACAGTTCATGCATTACACACAGTATTTGAGTGTGAGGAAAGCTTTTATTTTGTTGCTGTTTTGGTACCTATTTGTGGCAAAGGAACTTCCCTTCAGTTGTTCTTGGCATTTTTCATCAGCAGTTGAGCCTTGTTCCAACAGTGTCCATTTTCTGTTCTTTAAATGGAAACATAAAATCTTCCAGCTGATGTTTCTGTGTTGTTCTAGGATTTCCTTTGGCTGCTGTGGGCGTTTCACTGCTGCTGAGTTGCTCTCGTTTTCTCTGTCTGTGATGCTTGTCCTTATCTGGGTCCTAACTGGCCACTGGCTCCTAATGGATGGTGAGTATGTGAATTAAGGGGGTTTACTACTGGTTTATGCCTGTTCTGACACAGCAGTTGCTTGGTGATGATGGGTGAAATTTCCTAATATTAATGACTTGGCTGCTGAGCTGTGTGGCAGACTCCCTGAAGAGCCACTGCCAGGAACATGCCAGGGGAGTGCTTGGGACACCTGTTTTTCTGGTTTGTAAAAGCTTCCAGGGAAGTGCCAGAACACTCATGAAAGATATTCCGCACCTGTGTGGTGTAGGTTGAATGGCCAGATTGAGTTAAAGATGTGTGGAGACAGTGGTTGTTTATGATTCATAGCTTGATCCTAAAAATGTGGTTAATTTTTGCTGTGCATCTTGTTGTTTATTGGTTCCAATGCTCAAATAATTTGTTGTGAGGCAGCTCAGAGTAGCTGGATGTCTTTGATCTCTTTGATGCTTGCCTTGGGTGGTGAGATGGCCTTGGGTGAAACTGGCAATCAGCCAGCTAGCTTGAGGGTGTGATTTATTGGGTTTTTTTCATGGTGGTTGACCTGAATTCACAGCTTACTGTTCCTAAAAGGAGCCTTCGTCCTTCCCTCCTGCCTTCCAAATCTCTTGTGCTAGCTCTGGCACTCACTTAATCACATGGTAAACTGACCCAGCTCACTAGAATGGCAGCATGCTTGGGTTTTGCCAGCCTATTTTTCTGCTGCTGCAGTGAGATGGATTATTTTGTAGTCAGGTATGTGCTAAATTTGGCAGAAGGTAAGTGGCAGCATGATGGGATCTGAGGGGACAGAGTGGATATAGCAGCAAAGGTATGAAGGGGTTAGCCAGGAGCAGGACCTCTGCTTCTCAGCAGTGTCAGGCAGCTAAATTGGCTAAGGACATGGTATAATGGCACCCTGAGGTCCTGATTGCTTGAGGAAAAATTGCTGCAACATTACCTGCCCTTGAAATTGTTTGTTACAATAGAAAACATTCATCCCATCAGCTTCCAGTTCCTCCTAAATGAGGCGGCAGCAGCAGCAAGTCCTTAGTACTGAAACCTCTCATGGCACCTTCATTCTTTGTTTTGTATATGGGCACTATACTTCATTCACGGTTTGAACTGCTTTAGAAGTCCCACCTGTTGTATGGAAGGGAAATACCTTTTAAAATACCAGATACTAAATGAAAAATTGCAGACTAAGTCTGTTTTGTGATAAGCAGAGTAGCCTACCATGAAATCAAGGGTGACACTTGATCTGCAGTAGCTGCAAAGCTCAAAGGAATGTCAAGTGTGGATTTTGGCAGAATCTGGAGTTGTCTACACTGAAATATCAGCTGAAGCATTTAGTTAAAAATAGTTATTTTTGTGAGTGCTTCAGTCTGACGTGGTGGACTTTGCAGTAATTCATCTACAGAGCTCTGAGCTGCTGGTGCAGAGTGATGTCTGGCTTTTATTTCTCTTGGAGGTTTTTTATGATTTACTGAATTGTGTTGCTGCTATCTTGCTTTGAATTATTTTATGTAGTTTTTATTAAGGGAGCTTGAACTATATAGGCGATCCTCCTGTCATTCGTTCAAATCCAGTTAAATCAGTGTTTGTCAGTGACACTAAACAGGGAATAGCTTTTATTGGTCTTTGTCAGGGAAACACACTGGAGCTTTAGTCCTCGTACTGTGCTGCTGCATGTGGGATCCCACCACCTCTGCCTCTTCTGTGGCTGAGTCCTGGAGATGCCAGAGACTCCCATCCAGAGGGCAGTGAAGGCAGCAGTGTGGGCATCAGCACCGCTCACTCGTGCATCCAAATGGAGCACTCCTGTCCTTAAGGCAGCGCTGGCAGCTGCTGGCTGTGCCCGGCCAGGAAGGATCGATCCTCGCTTTGGCCGTCGGGCAGAGAATGAACCAGGTGTTGTGAACGTGCTGCTCATCGCCTGGGCGGGGCTGGAGGAGGAGCTGGAGGATCGGGGCGGGTGTTCCTTCTGAGCAGCAGCACATGGAGAGTCCTGGGTGTTCGGTCGGGGCTGTGCAGTTGATTCTCTCAGTGTGAAAGAGCGTTGCTGCTCGAGAGCTGAGGAGAACACAGGAAAATCTTCTTGGTAATTGCCAGGCCTTACGAAATCGAGGTGTGGCGGTTCCTGCTGGAACAGCCTTCGCTGCCCAAATCCTACCTTGCCCCTGCCTGCACAGCCCTTTGCTGAAGTGCTTCTAAAGGCAGGGACGTGTTACGGGGTAGAGTGAGCCCGTGTTGGCTCCAGGGAATTGTTCTGGCATGTGATGATGCACGTATATAGGTATTGAAATGCTTATTTCTCAGAGCAGATTGTCTGATGACAGAATCACCAAGGATGGTCACCGTTCCCTGGTGAAGCCTGGTTAAAATAAAAGCTTTCCTAAACAGTGGGCAGAGCTGGAGATGTACAACAGGAATGCTATAGACGCATGGAATATCTGTAGCTACAGAGTGAATGGCATGGTCACAGATACCCCGGGAGCTGCAGCAGCAATTGGGCCTGTGTTCTTATTCCCTTCTTTTAAAATACACTCTGATCAGATCAGAGCTTCACCTGGTGGCCTGTGGGGGAAGTTAAAGCTTCCCCAGCTAACAAAGTGCTTTGTAAACCAGACCCCACACCACCACCATCTTGGAGCTTTCACCTGCTGTGGATGCAGGAGAGCTGGAAAGCTGCCAGAGAGTCTAATCACATATGCAAGAATATTCTTAATCCTCAGAATATCCCTGTTCCATAAGGAGTATGTTTGCAGGGACTCTGGAGTTAATTTGTTCTGTTAATTGAGGGTTAACTGTTCCAGTGCTTCCTTATTCAGCCTTGTTAACCCATTGCACAGCACTTCCAAACCAGAGCTGCTGGTTGTGTGGCTGCTCTACCTCTCTTTCTCTCTTTTTCTCTCATCTTAGTCTATTTTTAAAATGATTTGGAGTATATTTCAGTGAAGATCTGCCTTATATTGTTTGTCAAAACTATGCATGAGCTTGGATAGGAAAGCTGGCTTCCATTTAGAGAAGTCCATTGACTGCACTTTTGGCCCATATTACTTGTACTTGCTCTTGGGCATTCCTGCTTCTCTTGCGTTTTAGATTTACCAGTGTTTCTTAAAGCAGTTGCAAAACTGTGTAATTATTAGCATGTGTATTTCACTGTCAGCTCTGAAGGATTTTTTCCATCTCCTTTTCTACCCAGTATGTGCTTAGTTTGATGCCTTGTGCATGTGCCTGTGTTCAGTGAGAGAGAATGGGAGCGTGTGAACAATAGATAAAACTCACACTGGTTACAATATTTCCATTTCTCATTAATTATAACCTGGAAATCCTCTCCTAAATATAGGCTTGCTTGAGCTATTATTAACACTGGCTTTAGAGAAACCTCTTTCATTTAAAACAGTCTGTTCCCTTGTATTTGCTCTTCTGCCGAGGAAGTAACTGAGGGCTATACTGAATTACTGAATGCTGTTCTTTTTCTTGCTGCTTTGCTGTGTCAAATTCTTTAAACCTCAATAATTTGCTCACATTTTGTAGCTCGTTACAGTTGTGCAGCGTGACTTAGGGTGCATTTTTATGTCTGTAATCCCATTGCTTTGTTCAGACTGGCTGCTGTCACACTTGGGGTTATCCTAAGGTTGCCAGTTCTCAAGAGATAAGGTGGGCTTGGCAGAGTTGCTGGGATGCAGCCCCTGGGTACTGCAGGCAGCCACGCTGGCAGGAGGCCCAGGGCATGTTTATCCCTTGAATGTGTATGGATGTGTTTCCCTAGTGATTGGATGGAAGATCTCCCCAGCTTTCAGGTGAAATGCAAGTGTAAGGTGGATTCACAGCCCCATAATTACAGCCTGAGAATCCAGAGGTAATTTGTCCATTTTGGCTGAGTCCAGTTGTCACACTGGTGGGCATGTGCGTAATGAATTGGCTTCCCCTGCAGTTCCAGTTGGCAAAAATGGGATTGTAACTTCTTACAAATTCGTGCATGTTAGACAAAGACATTTTGTTGACAAATATCTGTATGATTGACTGTAATCTGATCCCAACAGGGCTCCATGATTCCTTGCAGATAGACTGATATCACAGATGAAAGCTGATTTGCTTTTTAAGTACTTTTTAAAATTTATTTTATTGTAAGTATTTCTTTGGGGATTTACTTGTAACCGGTAGAAATACATTCAGTTGTCATTTGAGTATCCTTGGTAGCTGAGGCTGGGCTTAAAGAAGCAGGCAATGACACAAATGTGAAGATTGGGTTTTTGTTTAAAATCTTACCTTTCTACCCTGACAAAATTCCCCTTGGTACAGAGTGGAAATCTGAGCTGTGTCATGTTGTTCAGCACATTGATCCGGCTGAAAACTCACCCTTAGGAGGGATTTGGAAAAAACTTGCCCATATTTTTTCCTCTAAGCTTTCACACACATTTTGGTTATTGGCAAATCCCTGGATATCTAAATGATGTTTCATGGTATTCAGGCAGTCTTGCACAGTCTTGCCCAAGCAGAAGTTTGGTTTGAGTGTGTTTTTGTTAGACCAAGTTCTAACAAGTCACATAACCATGCCCCTTCTGAATTAAGAGTCAGGGATCTTATTTATTTTATGTGTTTGTTAGAAAACCTAATAGAGGAAAAGTAGAGGTTTGTGTTTGAGGCACAGAGAATTCAAAGTTGTTTTGTTGCTTCTGTTTTAAAGTGGGTAGTCAGGGTTGTACAGGGGAGATGGAGTCTCTAGGACAGAGGACATGGAAACATTTCTTTGTGGTGGGTGGTGGAAGTTGAGTGGAACCGGTGGTTGTGCCTGCACAGGGACCTCTGCTTCCATGGGGATGTGTTTGCAGTTGGCTACTGAGTGTATTTTGGCTTTGCTTAACCCTGTTAAGAAGAATTTCACTGTCTGGAAATGGTAGACAGTCATCCAGTGCATGCAGAGCTGCACAGGTGCAAACAGAGGCTTCTTTGGGGTTCTGGGGGGAGATACTAGCTTGGGATTGGTGTTTTTCTGTTTGTTTTACTATTTTGAATGAACTAATGATGTCTTGCATTTTGTAGCTCTGGCTATGGGCCTGTGTGTTGCAATGATAGCCTTTGTTCGGCTACCGAGCCTGAAGGTTTCCTGCTTGCTGCTCTCTGGGTTACTAATTTATGATGTCTTTTGGGTAAGTGTTTGGTTTGGTTTTGCTAAAACTATTTTTATGCTTTGGATTTGTAATCAGCCTTGGACTAGTTTTACTTGAATTCTACTGGTATAAAGTTGATGAAATCTGGCAAAGCCAAAAGATTAGCTCCACCACTCCATTCTGAGATGCTGAATTCTGCAATGGGATACAGAATTATTTCCTTGCTAATTACTTGGAAAAAAGCAGAAATAAGATTACAATATTTCAACTTTTGCATATTATTAAAAAAAAGGAATTTGGACCTCAAATTTTGAAAGCCCTCTGAAGATGAGAACAAGCATTTCCCATACACACAAAGCCATGCCCGCACCAGCACAGGGCACAGGCTTCTGATTAGCAGTGATATCTGCAGAACAGGAATGCGAATGGACTTACAGGCAGAAAGGTTGGCATTAAATCCTAGTGCACTTCTACAAGAAACCTGACAGAATGTATTTTGTAATAGCAAGAGGGATTTGTTTTACCTTCGCGTAACACTGAGCACTGATCCAGGGAGGCACCCACTGACAGCTCTGGCAGCCGAACAGTTTTTCAATGGGATGGGCTGTAGCATAAAAGCCTGTTGGAAACCAGGACTGCCTCATTCCATTTATGAGTGAGCACCATGTTCACCTCTTCTCTGTTCTGCAGCTTTCTCCTATTTTCAGGGTGCTGTTATCTGCATTTGTCATCCCACATTATCTGCTTGTTGTCCAGACAGATCCTTTGCCAAAGGATCTCAAGATATTAATCGATATCTTGATATCAGAAAGTATATTCCAGTTATTCTTGAGGATTAATAGTGCAAAAAGCTCTGTCTGAATTTTTGAAATACATTTCGCCTTTCATCATCCTATATACAACCTACGTATATGGAAAATTTGGAAAATATCCTTTCTTTTCTTGAATAGGCAAAGCAAAAATACATGCAGCTTGAGTTGCTGTGTAATTGCAGTTTGTAACTTCTGATTTCCTTGCTCCGTAGGTCTTTTTTTCTGCCTACATCTTTAACAGCAATGTTATGGTGAAAGTGGCCACACAACCAGCTGATAATCCTCTGGATGTGTTATCCCGGAAACTTCACCTGGGACCAAATGTGGGCAGAGATGTTCCCCGTCTGTCACTGCCTGGCAAACTTGTATTCCCAAGGTAAAAGCTTCTTTTACTGTTATTACATGAGAAATGTTTTCCCTCCATATACTTAGTAGTTCTAATTCTGTTGGAAAATACCAACTTAGATCCTTGTTTAGTCATTCCCTCTTCATGCTAAAGAGGAATATAATGAGCAGTGAGGATGGGACACTGCTCATTCATAGAGAGAAGACCCAGACTGGGGTAAAAGGTGCCCTGTTCAGAGCAGCATACACTTTCCGATGTTTGTGTGAGTTCTGCAGCCTGATGATTGCTAGTGTGACTCCACACTTAAAAGCAAAAGATTTGAGGTTTATTATAACATTAGAATAGTTTGGATTACTGCGTAATTGCAAATGATTGGGAAGGGATTGGAAACTGATCTAAGCAAGGGTGGTTTACCAGGCAAGCGCAGTGCTGGAGGGAGATTATTCCACATGTCCCTGCTGGAGGGGTTCCCTGATGGCTCAGATCTATAAGCAGACACGCCCAGGGCCTGGTGGGGCAGTAAGCTCAGTGCAACAGCAGTCAGGCAGTAGGTTTTATTGGCATATTACTCTGTTCTTGTTTCTTTAGATGTTAGGATGCTGAAATTACACAGATTAGAAGTTGATTGTCTGCAATGATAAAACCAAAATTGTTCACATTGTCAACTTTGCGAAAACTTAATTTGCCTTCATTTTCATGAAAAATATCTTGAATTTAAGATAATGGACGATTTTAGTTCTTAATCTTTTTCACAATTGACTCTTTTCTGGCAATCTGTCAAGACTGGAGTTTTCTGTTTTGTCTGAATGTCCAGAATGGCTGTACTGCCTTGTTGTAGATCTGTGTGCCCAGGGATGAAAGTGCACTGCCTATCAATGGTAATCAAACAGTCAGATAAAAAGGGTCAGCTGGTCCCTCTCATCAGTGCTGAGGAGGGAGGGGACTGAAATACTGAGTCAATGGATCTGTTTCATTGAGTGAGTTAAGGGCAAAAGCAGTGTAAACACTACTGGAAGAAGGAAACTGGTTTGGAGCAATGTCATTCCTGCCCAAATGGGTTTGTGTAAAGCTGAGGTGATGGAGAAATCACTGAAGAAAACCTCATTAGCCAGCACTGGGTTCTGCTATGTGCAAGTTTGCTGGTAGAAAGAGGGCTGTGCCAAATGAACCTCAAAACCACAGTGGAGGAGTCTAGAGCTTGTCGTCTTGTGTTTTGGGCATGAACCCAATTCCAGTTGCTCTTTAGTTCCACAGGCAGCCACTTCTCCATGCTGGGGATTGGAGATATTGTGATGCCGGGGCTTCTGCTCTGCTTTGTCCTGCGCTACGATAACTACAAAAAACAAGCCAACAGTGATTCCTGCGGTGCCCCAGGACCAGGGAACATCTCTGGGCGTATGCAGAAGGTCTCTTATTTTCACTGCACACTTATTGGCTATTTTGTAGGTGAGTAAGTAGTTCAATATGAAGAGCTGCCTAAGTGAGCAGACATGGGATTATTGTAGTAGGTTTAAAAGATGATGAAAGCAAGTATAAAGAGGCTTTAAGAGGATGCTTGGTTATGTTCTTTTTAATCCTCCTCTCTTTGGGTTTATTGGCATGGTCTAGGGAGAAAAGCCCTTCTATAGTCTTCAAGACTTTTTCTGGTAGTTGTTGTATTTTATTTAGAGGATGAAAGAGATTATCAGTGTGTTTTTGTTAGCACTTGCACTTTGCTGCACTGGCATAGAAAGTGTCGTAGCTCATACCTGAGTGATGGGAAAAATATAGGAGTTTCCAGATGAATTATGCTGTGCATAGTACATTGCAGATCTAGGCAATTCGCCTAGGCAATTCCTGCATTTTTGTATTCTGATCCTGTGACACAGTAGTACATACAGAAAATCATCAATAGTTACAACTGGAATGCTGTTTATATTTTGCTGTAGACAGCCCTTTCCTGCCTAGTATAAAATAGGCTTTTCCCTCCAGTCAGGGCATGCGTGTGCATATCCTGACCTCCTGCAGCGCTTCTGGGGCTGAAAAGGAAAGATCATTTCCTACCAATAGCCTTCCTTCCCCCACACCTCGATTTTTCCCCCCTACATTCCCTTCTGGCAAGTGTCCAGGAAGGTCATTCCTGATATGTACAGCCCTTCCTCTGAGTCCCAACTGCTCAGGCCAAGGGCCACACACCACAGTCTCAAGAGCAGCACTTCAGTGCTATGCAGTCAGCTTCCCCCCTTCACCTTTTGTTGTATTTTGTCTGAATTATTCTTGGCTTAGTCTGAGATTCAGAACTGGACCAAGTGACTCAACACAGCCCAATACTAAAATAGAGTAATTTTTCTGTTTTGTGTTAACTGCATTCAGGGAAAGCAAAGCACAGAGAAGTAACTTTTCCTCACCTATCTATCAGAATGGGGGTTAAGGAAGCCTCAGTGGATGAAATGCTGAGAAACATCCACCTGCAACCTGAAGATACTTACAGTGACTTTTTTCTTGCAGGTTTATTAACTGCAACAGTAGCTTCTCGTATTCACCGGGCAGCCCAGCCTGCCCTGCTCTATTTGGTACCATTCACTTTATTGCCACTCCTCACCATGGCCTATTTAAAGGTAAGAGGGGTGGACACACGGGCAGCAGGAAGCTCTGGGCCAGCTGGCAGCAGGGTCAGTGTCCTTGTACTGGACAGCAGCGCTCAGGAGGATGATGTGTGTCCCTGGCAGCCCTGGCCCAGAAGAGAGGGACAGGATTTTCAACCTGAATAATTATTTCCTTCCCACCAGAAACCTATTTTGGGTATATCTGCTCTACAAGTAAGACATTCTGGCCTGACAGGGAAAAGATTTATTTTTACTGTCTTTATTGTAATTTGCAAAATAGGTGAAGAATAGAGTTGCTCTAAGACATGTTTGCAGTTCTGTGTGCATTTTAAAATGTGAATTCTAAGCAGAGTTGAGAGTTTCTGAGGGCATGGTCCTTGTGCTGTTTCCCTGCCTAGGGCGATCTACGTCGCATGTGGTCTGAGCCTTTCCACTCCAAGTCCAGCAGCTCCCGTTTCCTGGAAGTATGATGGAATGGACAGGAAGTGACCTGAACTTCTGCCTTGGTCCTTTTCACTTTAACTTGTGGCTTTGTTGTCTCCTAAAGCTGGACTGGCTGGTACCTGGGAAGGTACCAGTGACGGGACATGTATGAAAGGACTTTGTATTAAAGGAGGGAAAGAAACAAAAGCTAAAATCCCAGAGCTCCGCGTGACTCCGCATCTCCCTGCAGACGTGGAATTGGGGACCCTTTGTGCAACTGCAGCCACTTTCCTCTTTTCCTCACTCGGATGGATTAGTACCAGACTATTACCTTTGTGAGAGAGGAAGAGACAGACTTGAAACTAAAAACGGCTTGAAGTCGTTCAAAAACTTGTGAACACTAAACGCAAAAACGGTTAAGCAAACTGAGGCTTCTTCAGAGAACCCCTTGTGGACATTGGGACCAGTTTCCTGCAGGACTTCGGTTTTGAAAAGAACTGAGACAGAAGGTCTTCTGTCACAATATTGGGTTTTTTTGATTTATTAAATATTTCCTGTGGTGTGAGGTTACTTATTAAATCCACAGACATTGAGTGACTTCTTGCAGTATACATATAAAAATTTGTTGTAACAAGTTACATTTCCACCCGGATGTCATATTGCAGTGAAAAAGGGCACGATTTTTATACATATATATATATACACACATATAGATATATATGAATAAATAAAAAGGAAAACCTGTTAAGATCATGCTGTGTAGCAGACAGGGGCTTGCTGTAATTTTTAGCATGTAGCGCAGTTACTCTGGCTTTATGTATATGGATCTACAATGAGCTGCTGTTTTTTCCCCCCTCCTACAACTGAACCTGCAGTTTGAAACCAAGTGTAGTATTTGTACTGGTTGTACCATGGACTTTAGGGGATATTTGATTTGATCAATGTAGCAAACTAGGGAAGAAAAAAGTTCAAACCCAGCCCTGTGTGTCTGATGGGGGAGGAGGTGGGGGTGTCTTTTTTCTTTTTTTTTTCCTCCTTTTTTCTGATTTTTTTTTACCGCTCCCTTGCAGGTTTTTAGTAGTTCCTTCTTGACCAGTGCATGTATTATAGCAGCAATTGTCTTTGTGCTTTCTGATCATAGTAATGTATCACTTGTAAATACATTTTTTCTATTTTCTATTTTTTTGTATTTTTTGCATTTTGTTTCATTAGTGTGCTGTACTTTTCCATGCCCCTGCCCCTCAAAGAAAAAAAAAGAAAAAACTGTCCTTTACTGTTGTGACTGGTTGGAGTTCGTGTGTTGACTGCTTTGTACCGGTAGCCTGTGAAAATGTGGATTTTATTCTTTCTTTTTTAAAACCAGCAGTTCCAGTTGTTATTTTATTGACTGAAAAGCTTCCCTGAGGAAACTAAACTTTTTTCCTTTCAAGCACTGTGCCAAGCGGGGTTTGGGGAGCTCTCCTGAGAGCTCACAGCTCTTGTTAGTTGATAGACACTGACTCTGACCGAGCAGTGAGGTGACTTTGGGACCAGTTTCATTCCAGGTAAGGGGGTGGTGGAACACCTGAAGCTCTCAGCACTATTGGGTGGCACAAGAGCATATTGGACATGGCAGGAAATTTTGTCCAGCCACATGTGTGCACTGTCATTAATGTCATAAATTAACCCCTTCCTCTGTTCTCAGGCAGGTCTGGCATGGGTGGCAGAGGGGCTGATGCCCTGAGCTGGCTGGGATGCACCTCCAAGACAGCTGGAATGTCCCAGGAAAACAGTTAAGACACACCTCAGCCCTCAGGGCAGGGGGCTGAGATTTAGCAAATGTGGGTGGGTGTGGCAGGGGGACATTGTGACTTTATCTCTCACTCACACACACCCACCCTTTTCTTTTCCTTAGCTGAAAGCATTCTCTCTCCCATGTGCCTGCAGTGCTCATCCTGAGATAACTTTTTAATGAAATTAATAGTTCTTCATTGAGAATCTGCTTTTTCTGTTCCTGCCAGGTGTTAGGTCCCAGACTTGCTTGGGGCGGTAGAAAGGCATCAGTTTTGAGCTATACCTCAAACCTAAGGTGAATAAAATATTGAGGAGGGTATTCAAATAAAAAAGACTTTTTTGGTGGCTTTTGTTTTGCTGAGCGGTTCCAGGCAGTGCAATAACAACTTCAGATCCACTTTGCTGCTGCTTTCTCTGCCCAGCCCTTGCACCTACCTGACAGCTGAGCACAGCTCAGGTGCCATCAGCTTCACAGCAGTTCCCTCCTTTGGAATTAAAATACAAGGTCGTTCTCTGTTTTGCAGCAGCATTTTTAGGCCATGCCTGCAAAGCGTTGTTAAGAACAATTTCTACACTTAGAGAAGCATTCTGGAAAAAGTTCTAGAAGTGCTAATTGATAAATACTTAATGAGAATTAATTTAGCTTTCTAGAAAAAGCCTGGCCTTCCTTGTTAACATGTATTGCCTTCCTGCACTCTCTGCCCTTCTCCTGCACCAAGAGACCTGAGTGAGCCCTCACTGAGCCCTCTGTCTCTGCCCCTCAAGATTGTGCTGCTGCCCAGCCCCCGGCCCTGGCCCCTTCAGCCACCAGGAAAAGGATTTTGGTGCTTGGCAGCGGTTCACTGAAGTTTAAATGTCATAAGAAAAAGTGCTCTCCTAGACCTTTAAGTTAAAGCTGCAAAGCTTTGTCCCACAGCTCTCCCACCTCAACCATTCAGGGGGATTAGAAATGGATCCTACCTGGCTGCTCCCTGTACAGATGGACCTTTGGTCCTCGGCTTTCCAGTCTGATGTGGCTCCTCTGCTTGAGGATCAAGCTGTACAGGCTGCTTCAGGTCCTCTGGATTTTGGGAGACTGTGTAGGACCTGGGTACCTGTCCCCACTGGGTCTGGTACAGTTGCTGATGCCTTCTTTGTTGAACTCCTTAATAAACTACTTGACACAAAGTCCTGCAGTAAGATTGCCCAGCCCACCTGCCCTTTCTCCTGGAAAGTTGTCAAAAATAACTATTTTAATAACTGACTAACATAAGCCTTCTTGCAAGAGGTAAAAGGCTGGCAAAAAAGTGATAAGACTAGGGCATGCTTATAGTACAGTTGTCAGGACATGGACCAGAACTGCAGTGTACAAATCTGCTGACAGGTCTGGTTCTCTGTTGCATCTTTGGGAAGAGTCAGTTTAGAAGTGGTACTGTTTGTATGCTGACATTTCCCTAAGGTCACACGTCACCTTGCAGACGTGAGTTCCAAGACATGAATTTGAAATTAGCTTTTTAGGTAAGTAGTAGTAAACTTCATTTTTCATTCAAGTTACAGCACTGTTACATTTTCTTATCACTATTCTATGTCTTCATTCTATTATTCTTCCAGGCACTTTTTTACTTCAGGATGTCTTTCAAATTTAGTATTTTCCATCTTTTCCAAATTCCCAGCATAACCCGAATGTGTGGCTGTTGCCAGGTCTATGTTGATAGTGAAGGCTCTCAACTTAGGCAAAACAAAGATCTAATTTAAAATCACAATAAATTTGTCCTTTTTTCAGAACAGCTCATCTCTTCCTTTAGTCTGTTGGGAACTCACAGGAAGAGTCTGAGCTATGTGATATAAAAGCTATCAGGTCTAAGGTGGGGCAGGAAGTAACTCCTAGTTACTGTAACTGTTTTCTAAGAAGAGAGTCTAGTACAGGCTCCACGTGCTCAAGCCTCATAACCAGTTTCATGTACTCTTAGAGCACTGTGGGGCAAAAACCACGAAGTCCTTGAGAAGTGTAGCTTTTGTTCTTGAAAAGTGACTAATCTCCTTCTCCACTTGTTTCTAATTTATGCATAACCTGATTTTCCCATCTCTGTGCCCCAAGTTTGCAATGGTGGCTGAGTCTGTTAATTGACAGAAAGTTGTGGCTTCACCTGTGAACAGACCCTTTTCTCCAAGGAGAGCCTGGCCCTGCCTACACCTGGGTTTGTGCTGAGGGTGGCTTGGTAAGGGCTTCTGATTTAATGCTGCAAAACTTGTTTGTGTTTTGCCCTTTCAGCAGTTCCTCTGTAACAGCCCTGAGGAACAGACACACATTCATCACACAAAGTTCTCTCAGTCAGCAGCAGCAAGGAGTAAGCTTAAAGTATCTTGCTCTGAGAAGAGCCATTGCTTTGCTCTGGGAGCTCTGTGCCTTTATGTGTAACCATGCTGTTTTACCCCAAAGCACTGCTGTGCCAGTGCAGTGTCACAGGGCACTGAGAGCTCTCTGAACCAATGGCAGCAGGGAAAAACTTTCAGAAAGCTTTTGTTTTAAAGCTTTCTAAAAAAACCCCAAAAAAACAAAACACCTTTTTTTTATACCTCAAGCTTGTAGGTTCTCCAGGTGTCAGCTGAGGTGGTCACAGCCAGCACGGTGGGGTACAAGGAGAGTTTCATTCTGCTCTGGAGAGAAGCTGCAGCCAATTAGAGCTGGTAATGAGGGAGGTTGAGGGTGAAGAGGGGCAGGCAGCAAGCACTGACAGCACCGTGGATCTAAGAGATGCGTAGATGAGAGAGGAAATGGGCTGGCACAAGTGTTAGTGACTGTGCTGGCTCACTGCAGATTCAGCTGGAGTGCAGCATAACAGGAACTCTGCCTTGCTGAAGTCCTCATGTACCTGCAGCTCCTGTTCTGAGTGGCTGCAAGGAGAAATTACTATAAAATAGTATCCCACATCCTCACGTGAGCCTGCAGCAATCAAAGTGGTGACACAGGTTGAAATCAAGCTAGGAAAGTCTCTCTGTCCTGTCACCCAGAGAAGCCCTCCATAACTTACAACACATTCATGATCATTGGAATGGTTTTCCAGTAGGAATGCTCTTGTTGAATGCACTGCCTGGTGATTTCTGTCAATCCTTACGTGTGGGAGAGCAGCAAGGAGAAACTCAGCACTTGAGGCCCTTGCCCCAACATGCCATTGCCCTCCAGCGCCCTGCATAGGGATGACTGACATCACTGAGAACTGGTCTCACTGGTGCGTGCAGGCCCTGCTGGTTTCTGTTCTTGTCTTGTGACTGGAAGAAATAATTCTAAATTAATTCATATCTGCATTTAAAAAAAAAAGGTGAGGGAGTGGTGGTCCTTTAAAAATCAGGTTTTATTTCTCTTCTCTGCTCTCTTGTGTTACAGAATCCCGCTCTTCTTCTCTGCACACAAGTCTAAATAAATGGCACCACAGGAAAATAACCATTTACCTCTAGTGTACTTGTTTGGACAAGGAGGTGGACTGGATCATATAGTCTGTAGTCTTAATCCTCTCCCTCTTTTCCTGAGTTTAGCGCTTTTCCTTTGGCTGTTGACTCTTTTAAGAATTCATGTCTTACAACAATCACTGATTGAGGATGTGCTACTGCTAAAGCTTCCTGGTGATGTTTGTGTGTCATGTCTTCATTTCCTTGTTGCTGAAAACATGTAAACATTAAAAGCTGTTACTGCCCTTTCAGGCAGTTGCTTTCCTGTTGATAGTGTAGAAGCAGATTAGGGAGCAGAGGGGCTTTTTTGGTGGTTTCTTTTTTACAAAATAGTCCTAGGCACTGAAGCTTGGCTGTCCTTTGCTTCTATCCCTACATCCCAGAGCAGCTGAGTGAGCAGGTGCTGGGCTCTGCTGGCCCAGATCAAGGGATTCTTTTTGATCCGTGTTTTCACATATACACAGACAGCAATCACAATCTATGCTAAGAGCAGTCTCTGTGTAGGTTGTCCCTGCATGTCCTCCTGTCTGGCTCCTCTCCTGCTGGAAGTGAGAAGTGCCCTGCTGCAGGGATTACCTCAGCCCAGCCTGTGTCCCATTGGGAGCTCACACACAGCTGCAGCCCACAGCTAAACTCCACTGCAGTCTGATCTGCAGAGGCATGTGACCCACAGCCTGGAGCAGGGCACAGGGGTCATGGCTCTCAGCACCTCTAACTCTGGCACTGGTTATCCAGTGTCACATAGTGCAAATTCAGCAAAACAAGCAGTTGCTGGGAAGTGCTGTCAATTTGTCACTACCAAGCCATTCCAACAGTCCAGTCTAGGAAAAGCCCCATGCTGCCCTACAAGCACACATTGCCTCCTCCCTCCTGCACTCACAGCCATCACTTAAAAGCCTCAGTCCAGCCTCCGTGCACCATACTTTGTCCAAAGAAGAATCAGCACATTTTAACTAGAGCATCAGTTACTCATTGGTGAGGAAAACCTCCATCATTAGCCTCAGTCAAGAGGGTCAAACTCCACCACTGTTGTGCACCATTACGAGGCACTTGGGGCAGTGTGTTGCTGCAGTCAGCTTCCTCAGCCTCGGTAGGCCTTCAGCAGCTGGCCTGCAATCACCAGTCTCTGGATCTCACTGGTCCCCTCGTAGATCTCGGTGATTCGAGCGTCGCGGTAGTGGCGTTCCGCTGGCATCTCTGTCACATAGCCCATCCCACCCAGGATCTGGATAGCCTGAAACAAAGGCAGCAGGTTAGAAAGGAAGTGGGGTCAAGAAATTTGTCCAGGTGCTGTGGTGATGACTGGTGGCCCCATGCTCTCTCCCACATTGCTGCTGCTCCTTAAAACTGCCACTGCCCTGGACAGCACCAGGCACAGCCCATTTTAATGATACGGCTGCCACAGGCCAGTATAAACCCCTGCCATCCTCCTACTTCCCAACCCGTGAAGATGGTTGTGCTAATCGGTGTCAGCCATACGGTTGGTTGCTTGCTTGGTTGGTGTGTTTCAAATACAAATTAGTAAATTCCATCTCACCTTCCCAAAGCACTTGTGAGACATCCAAAGTCCCTTCCCACATGATGTAAGTCAGAGTTGTCAGTTGACAGTTACCTGATGAGCGATGGACGTTGCAGCTTCTGATGCAGCCAGTTTGGCCATTGCCGCTTCCTTTGGAAAAGGAAAACATCACTGAGGGTCCAGCTGTCACAAAAAGGAACCCCTTACCTGCCCCAAGAGCTTGAAGGCTCACAGAGCAGCTGTGCAGAGAGACAGGCCTGATGATGATGCCAGCTGACAACAGCCACCCCTCTCCACTCGGCTACAACCAGTGCTGAACTCAGCAGGCTGCCCAAGGGTGGGCAGCAGGCCCAGGACCTGCTGGTGGTTACACCCCAGCAGCGCTGGCTGGGCAGGTGCTGAGCACACTGATGCTCTATGGAGTAGGGTTCCCTGGCCGCAAGCCTGTGTCCTGTGCTGTGGCTGCTAGACAAAAGCAAGGCTGGAAATACCTTAGTGAAGGGCTTTCCATTGTCCTTCAGCATAGCGGCTCTCCAGGTCAGCAGACGTGCACCCTCCAAGGCCACAGCCATGTCTGCCAGCTTGAACTGCAACAACAAACACTGCCTTTGGCCGAGGGCCCTGCCTGCAACAAGGGGACATAGCTGAATTCTCCCACCCCTGGGGCCAGTAAAGGAAAAGGAGCCTTTGTCCCAACAATTAGTTTTAAGTGTTTGAAAACAGAACTATCACCCTGTTTATCCCAGACAGTACAAAGTGCACTGTGTGCCTGATACCACGCCTGAGAGCACACACAGACTTTCCACCAGCCCCAGCACCCTGTGGAACTGCTCTGTGTGCCCAGCTTGTACCTGCACTGCCTGGAGCTTTGTGATGGGTGACCCAAAGGCCATTCTCTTCTCAGCATAATCCACAGCACAGTCCAGAGCTGCCTGTGCTATTCCAAGTGCCTGTGAGGCAATACCAATCCTTCCTCCATCCAGAGTTTGCTGAGAAAGACATGAAATATATATATAAGTCAAGTCATACCTGATCAAGAATAGTACACGCACATTTCTGATGTTGCTGGAAAGCTGCTGAGCCTTAAAATCCTCTGGTCGGAGACCTCCTTAATTCAGAATGTTCCCAGTTATGCAGGAATAGAGAGCTATAACAGGCACTGGCACTGAAGAGAGAAGGCTGGAGTACAACAACAGAAGCAGAAAGGAGAGGGATTGCTTATTAGCTGGGAGAAAAAAAAAGGGTACAAAATAAGGGAAACAGCACAAGGATCTGCTCTGGAAGGGGCTGGAAAGAACTCTTCAGGCAGACCCCTGACTCACTCTGCAGCTGATTTTACTTTGGAAATCTGGTCAGTTTTCCTTTTTTGCCCTCATCATTAGGACACACATGTGAAAGCATTTTTCAAACTGATTATAGTGAACCCAGTCAATTACCTGACTTAGCTCAAACACCTGCTCTGCCCCACTAAGTACAAGAAGAAACTGCAGCACACGGAAAAAGGCTTCATCTTCTCAACCCTGGGCTGAAGATCTTTAAAAGAACCTGTCAGTCACAGACCACTTTTGGTTCTGGACATAGTGGAATGGGCTCTGCTCCAGGGAGCTTGGCCCAAAATGTCAGGCCAACAAAGGGTGTTTTGCCCCTCCAGAGAGAGCAGTGACCACTCTCAAGGGGCAGTGCCTCACTGCAGGAAACAAAGCTGTTTCCAGCTGCGTTGCTCCTCCTCAGAAGTCACATGCATACCATAACTCAGCTGTCATTCACCTTGAGACACTACCCAGAGGTTGTCTGGGCCTCCAGGACAACTTTCCTCTGCCACAGTATTCACATGGGGAAATGCCATGTTTTCCCTTTATCCATGGGTACAAACTGGAGGAACAGAGGGTTCAAAAAGGAGAAAAACTAAAATATACTGCCCCTGTTGACACAGCACCTCAGTGGCACCAGCATTCCTTCAGCTGAGAACCACCACAGTAGAAGTGCTGTCAAAGATCTGTGTAAATTAAACATTCATCAAGCTCTGGGAATGACTCCTCCCATGTTGACAAGATGGCTAAACAGCTTAACATGACACAGAACAGCTTATGCAAGCAGTCCTCACTGAAGTGATTGCCTCTGGAAATGGTTTACAAAACGGTAAGCTTGGGAGCTACGTCTGTACACGCCCACAGCTGCACCCCATCCCTCTCTTACCATGGCGATTTTGAAGCCCATTCCTGGCTGGCCCAGGAGGTTGGCCTTGGGTATCCGGCAGTCCTCAAATATCAGGTTGGCAGTGGAAGAGGCTCGGATTCCCAGTTTGTCTTCTTTCTTCCCCAGTGACAGCCCAGCTGTTGGCATGGGAACCAGGAATGCACTAATGCCCTGCAACAAGATCCAAACTCTTAGGAATGGTGCCTTCTTACCTTCTCACTTCCTTAGCTGTCAACAGGTTTCCTCCATTTTACATAAAAGCCACATGTCCAGGTAACCAAGAGGAGGGAGGGGAGAGCTGAGACAGAACAAAGCCAGTGCACATCAGCCCCTCCTCTGCTCAATGCCTGCATGGCTTCAAAAACAGAGTCTGTTTTTGCAACAAAGCTGTTGCAAACTGCTTCTCCACAACCCCTTCACTCCCACCCCTTTTTCCTGACTGGTACAAACTATTGCACCTTGTGCTTCAGGGATTTATCCGTAGTAGCAAACACCACAGTGGCTGAGGCATCCCAGGCATTGGTGATCCAGGCCTTGGTGCCGTTCAGAACCCACTCATCCCCATCCAGGCGTGCCACAGTGGAGGCTGCACCCGCATCGCTGCCGTTTCCTGAGCAAAGCAGCAGCAAACAAACATCAGACGATGGGTGACATACTGGGGCAAACCCACCCCCCAGCTGCACCCCATCAGCTCATGGCAGCTCTTGAACTGTGGCAGTGGCACCACTTTCCCTCCCACAGGATGGGGAAATGCCCATGGGTGCACGATATGTCCAGAGCTCTGCTCACACAGGGAATGAGTATTTTCAGCAGGGACCATAGGATGGCAGTTCTGAGACTTCACTTGCACAGAACTGCTATAAACTACCTTTCTACAAACTGTTCCAATTTCAAAGACCTTAAGTCCATCCTAAACCTGACCAAGTAAAGAAGCTGCGCCACATTCTTTGCAACAGGGATGGTAACAGTCACATCACCTGGTTCACTGAGGGCAAAACATCCAATTTTCTCTCCACTGGTGAAGGGAGCGATCCACTTGTGCTTCTGCTCTTCAGAGCCAAACTTGAGTATTGGCCCTAAATACAGGGACTTTAAAAATTTAGTGTTGTTAGTGCCTCTTGAAGGTACAACCAATCCGGTAACTCCCTAATGTGCTCTCCAACATACCAGAACCCACCACAGGAACAGATTCACTTCTCCCAAACACCCCTCTCCCATGCCAACCTCACTCCATGCCTGCCCCTCACACTCACGTTATTGACACTGACGATGACGCCCGTGGATGCACAGCCCCTGCTGATCTCCTCCACAGCGATGGAATAGGCCAGGTAATCGAGGCCTGCTCCTTTGTACTTCTCTGGCACGTCCATAGCCAGCAGCCCTAAGCTACCCATCTTCTTCACCTGCACACGGGGAACAGAGAGGTCACGTCCTCTGCAGCACCAGTGTGCCAGCAAACACGGACAGACATGTGGAGAGCAAGACAGGTCATGGGAGGGCTACACCCAGAGGAAAAGATGCACATAACTCCTGGTGAAATGGGAATCTGAACAAACTGGTAAGTGTCCCCAGATCCCAGTGACTTCAGCAGGAGCCGTACACAGTTACTGTGGTTTATACTCTTGCTTGTTTAAAGAGCTCTCTTCAGTACTGGGAAGGGGGGAGCCTTTTGAAGGTGAAATAGGGAGAGAACTCCACCAGCATTTCCTCAGCCTCCCACCAAAGCTCTCCCCTTGCATGTCTCTTGTCAGTAGAAATGGGAATTCTAGATGATAAAAATCATCAGAACTTTACCTTTGAGTCTGCTGAGCTTCAGCCTAGGACTGCACAAGGGAAGAATTTTACAGAATGAATGACTGCAGAAAACAGTGTGCAAGGTGATTTTTTTCATTCCCAATAAAGCCAGATCTTGCTTCCCAGAGAATCTTCTGTTAGTTACATTGCAATCAATCTACCCCAAGTTCCCCAGCTAGATCCCTTGCTTTACAACCATAAGCCTCTGCTTGCTTTTAGAGGAACCAGGCAGAATTTTTAGATAAATAATTTCCCTCCTATGTGGGCAGCCAAAACACCAATCCTCCATATCAAATCCAGAGGATGAACAAGACAGCCACTCATTCTATGTATGTTGCTTTATCTTATTAAACACTTGTTTACATTTTGAATTTTCCCCTACACATTTAAGTCAAAAGACTCAGAATCAAATGTAAAATTCTCAGATGAAAACAGTAAGGAGTAAATTTATTTTGTTCCTTACTGTAAGTGTGACTTTCCTGGCTACCATCCTTATACGTTACTAGAAAGAGGAATGTGACAAAATTCTCATGCCTCTGACAGTGTTTGCTTGGAGCCTCTTTGTAACAGGATCTATTTTGCTGGAACTTTGTATCTCATTGCTTAACACGAACACAGGTGTGTCTTTCTCCAAGAGAAATCACAGGTTTGGCTGGAATTTCAATTTGTTCACAGCCCCAGAGGATGATCAGCGTGTACCTCCTGATCACTTTTTTCCACCATCTGAAATGCATTCACATCATCTATGCTTCCTCACCATAAACCATTATGGGCAGTCTGCAAAAGTATTTCATTAATTTTACAAATCAATTTTATAATTTGTATTACAGCCCACAGGTAAGTTGGTAAGAGAACTAAAAACTCAGTGGTACTAAAGCCAAATACAGAGAAACACAAGTAAAGGTGAAGAGCTCGAAATGCCCGTGGGAATTACAACGTCCACATGCAGAGCAACGAGTTGGTCTAAACTTCAATTGTCCGCTAAATCGGAGCTCGATGTACATTTTGCTTCAGCCCGAGCAGTCCTGCCCCAGAGCAGCAGGAAGGGGGTCTCCGGGCTGTGCCATCCCAACCCTCGCACCCACCTGCTCGGCCGGGAAGCGGTGCTCTTTGTCCAGCTGCGCTGCAAACGGCATCAGCTCCTTCTCCGCGAAGTCCCGGACCGTCTGCCGCAGCATCTGGTGTGTCTCGGGCAGCTCCGCGCTCTGGTACACGGTGTGCAGCCGACGGCACCGCAGGGCCAGCGCTGGAAGCGGGGAGGGGACTCAGCGCCGCCGCTACACTTCGCAGCGGGCCACGGGTGGGTGCCGGCCCGTGAGGGGCTCTGAGGGCCCCCCCACCCCAGGACACCTTCCCGCGGCCGGGCTGAAGGGCGACGCCGCTCCCGCGCCTGAGGGGACCCGCCTGAGGCAGGCCCTGAAGGGCACCGGGACACTACCTCCCGCGCAGACCGCGGCCCCTTCCCGCTCCTCCTGCGTGCCTCCCAGCCCACCCCTCCCCCCCCCAGCAGCCGCAGCAGGGC
>VZRV01010669.1:461484-513979 GCA_013398115.1 Falcunculus frontatus | reverse complement strand
GTCCCCGTCCCCGTCCCCGTCCCCGTCCCCGTCCCCGTCCCCGTCCCCGTCCCCGTCCCTCCAGGGCCGCCGTGCGCCGGGAGGAGAGGAAGGTCCTTTATTCCTATTGCTGGTGACAAAATCACGGGTGTACAAATACAGCGGCACCGGGGCCCGCGGGGACACCCCGGCCACCCAGGACAGCCCCGCGGCACTGCCACGGCCACGGGAAGAGGGTCCGGAGGGGACAGCACAGAGGAGTCCATGCGCCAGCAGCCCCAAGGCCACACTGTGAGAAATATAAATACGTGTCCTGTAACAGCACTGGGATCCAGGCAGGCGGAGAGGGCGTTTGCTGGTGTTCATTTTCCTGCTGCTGCAGAGGAAGAGGTGCTGACTCTGCCAGGCTGCCATTACTCAGCCCTGTCCTCAGCAAGGACAAGAGATGGCAGTCTTCAAGTCTGAGGGTCACACCCGACAGCGAGCTCTGGAGTAGCACAAAGTAGCTCCATGGACAGCAGGGCAGAAGACTGGGGAACAGCTGAAGAGGACGTGATGAAACACAGAGCTGAGAAGTAGTTGCTACATTTGGACCTTACTGCCTAATCACCACCTTTCTCCTTCACTTCTGACTCCTAAACACTTGTTTTATTCTTCCTTAACCCTCAGATAATGGAATAAGCATCCCCAAGCACCAGAGAAGAGGCTGCTGCTTCTCTGCAACAAGAGACATTGAAAATTCTCAGGTAAACAAACAAAGGAAGACACTTCCTACCAAAAACAGAGGACAAGGACAGAAGTACCCAGTCCATACAAGAGATGAGCTTCTTTCACAAGGTGCAGTATGTATTCCACACTCAAGTTATGAAAATAGCTCTCCAGGAAGTTTGCTGGCATGGATCCAAAGCCCTTGCCTCAAAAATGGGAAAAAGAGGTCCTGGTGCTAAGAGGACAAATACTGGAAAAACATAGTATGAGTTTGTGGGTTTGGTCCCTTTCTTTTTAAATTTTTGAGCAGAACTCAGTATGGTCCCAACTCTTTTCTTTTTCCAACTCAGCACACAACCTGAGAGAAGTCATCTTTGATACCTCTTTCCTTGCTCAAACTCCAACTGACACTGAAAGTATCTCCTTTGCCTGCAGCATCTGGCTACGACTGACCATCCACCTGTCAAAGACACGATCCCAGTGGAATTTCTTCCAACCTCACTCACGTGAGTAGCTTTGACCCATCATTAAAACACCAGAGCACAGGCTCCAGAAGGAAACTGGTCTGCAAAACCATGTTTACCAAAGACATCATCCCTGCCACAAAGAAAAGAGGCTTTATAGAAAGTACCTAAGAGAAAAGGAATCCTAGGGAAGCTACTAAAGTAGGGACAGGAGTTTGGAAATCCCTGACTTTCTGGATTACAATCAACTTTTCCAGTGCTGGGTTGCCCTCTTGTAGGGACTTTCTTTTTCCTGCAGCATGATTTTAGGGCAAAGACTTTCTGATTTGGCAAAGCAAACAATCTCAGCTAAAAACCACAGGGTGCTACTGCTGCCTGCAAGTCTCTCGGTTTTCCTCTAGTTCTCCCTTTTATTGCTGAACAGCTGACACATTCACCAGTGTGAAAGCAACCACTTCAATGCCATTTCCTCGTCTCTGCTGATGGCCAAGGACAAGAAAGAACTCCATTTTCCTACTAGGACCGAACACCCGGAGCGCGCTCCCGCCGCCAGCAGCCGCTAGACGGCGCGCGCGCCCCGTGCGCGCCCCCGCCGGTGTCCACCCGCCCTGATCACGGGCCCATCTCCCTTTGAGGAACCTTTACACAGTGACAAGAGAAACAGATGGGAATCATCACACTCGTAAGAAAAGCAAAAGGTTGCTTCATATAGAAAGTGTGATAAAAGTAACGTTTAAAGGCACCTGGATTTATACTACATACAAAATTCAGTTCAATATGCTAAAATTTGCCAGGGAATAACTAGTAAGCTCTTCAGACACTACTTCTGAACGCTTTGGATGAAAAACACACTTCCAGGCAATTCTGCCTTGTGGTGAGTAACTTAGAGCAAAGCAAATGCTTCCCACCTCAGCGGCACAGCATGAGGGCTGCTGAAGGTGTTCACTGCAAGAGGCATCTTGAGCTCCACCTCACCAGCAGCTTTAACTAATCCTGAAGATCCTAGACAAGATCACATTAGTGCCTGTGGAGATGCTGGAAGGGATCGATGGTAGCAGAACTGTTCTTCATCTTTCCATCAGGCAGACCTTGCCCCTCCACATTCCCAAGACATTTGTTGTGGTTGCTTATGATTAATGCTCCACCCAGAAGAGGTCATTTGTTGTGGTTAATCATAATTAAATATCTTCCTAAGAGCTGGAGATTGTGTGGGGTGGCAGCCATGAAACACTCTCACTGATGCCAGCTGATCTTCCACACCAAAGTTACTTTCACTAATCTGGAGGTAAAGGCAGTGGTTTCCTATTGCTGTCTATGCATTAACAGGCTCTGGGCTCTGATGCCCACCCCACTCAATCCTGCTAAAACACAAACTACGCTGAATCCCTCTTAACACAACAGGTAACCACCGAGGAGTTAGGTTTTAACTGTCTCAAGAACAAATGGAACTAATATTAGTAAAGGTCTCTAGTCTAGACAGAACCTAACTCCCCTAACAAGAGACACAACTGACCAGCCCAGCATGGGGACAGGAAAAGTACCAGTCTCGAGAGCCAGCAAAACTGGCAAAAAAGGGTTTTCATACTTGAGAGTTTGCACAGTTGGGAGCTGGGCCCCAGCACAGCAGCTGGCAAGACACAGGTCCTCCTTTTCCCACTGCATGATGCTATCTCCCACTGCCAGATCCCAAACACAGCTGTGGTATCAACCTTGGCAGCATGACTTCCTAAACCATAAATAAATAGCTGAATAGGCACAGCAGTGATGGGAACAATGAAAAAGAGAACCATGTACATTCTCACTTTCCAAGGATCCCACTCTGTAACACTGAGTGATCTGACCCGGGAAGCTTTTAGCTACTAATACCTCCACTGCAACAAAGCAAATGAGCTGGTGCTGCTTACAGCAACTCTGACAGACCAGTCGGGTTTACAAGTATAGACTGAAGCCTAGGAAGCTCTGCTTCCTACTCATTTTTCAAGTGATTTTCCACGTTCTCCCTTTTTCCTCTAAGCCCCACTACACTGACACCTCCCCTCCAGCGCAGCCAGGCTGACAATGTGCTGTCCACCTAAAAAGCAATACATTCTGTAGCAAGAGCCAGAAATCCTACAAAAAGGGAAGAAGAAAAAATGGTAACTATAGTGAGATTAACTTCAGCTCTAAGGTTGACCCCTGAGCTCCAAAATGCAACAGTTTGCTCACAAAAGCTCAAACAGAAATGCTGTCAGAGTGATAGCCCCCTTTTTCCCCTATCTCATATTTCTAGTGAAATTTCTTGCAAAACACAGATTAAATGTTCTTGGGGGCAGCTCAGGCCCCTAGAGGCAGATGGAATATTCCTGCACTGCTTAGAAACTGAATTAGTCTCTTTCGCACTGGAGAATATTGGGATGCACCCTAAAAAGCAATGTCAGCCATGCCACAAACAAAACCACTGCCAGTGAAGAGATGATCTACCCAACTGAACAAAAGATCTGCTCTTCAAGCATCACTGGCTACTTGAAGGGGTTAAGATTTTCCTGCTAGGAAATAGCTTAACACAAACAATCTGACCTGTTGACAAAAGATATTCACCCAAGAGGTGAAACATCAGAAGCACTAAAGGTGCAACCTAACTATAAAGACTAAGAGCAAGAATTGTCTAAGAGTGCCTCTGATCACTGACCTAACAAAGGTTATCAGAAGATAGCCAGGAACAGAGAAGGAGAGGCAGGATATGCTGAATGTCAGATAGAGAGGTGTTGCAGGGAGATTTCCTTTCAGGAGCCATCATCTTTGCTTCACGTTCTCAGCCTCATGCACGGAGAAAAAGTTTGGCAAGAAGCCTCGTTGCGTGAGACGGCAACTCCAGTCCACTCCTGCACATCTGGAATGCTTAAGGGCATCACAGCATCCAGCAGACAGAATGATTACTGTCCTCCATTGTAAGCATAGTCGGCCTTGTTGTGCATAATCAACTTGTTGTCCACAAAGTAAAAGCTGTCCGAGCGCGTCTCATATGGGTTTTCAACCATCAGACGGACTGTGAAAGAGAAAGCTCCATTACATTCAACAGCCAGCCAGAGTCAGGATAAAAAGAACTTTGCCACTCCACTGGATTTACCAGGCTGATGCTCTGCCCTACCCAAGGAAGAGAAGCAAACTGCTCTGTAGAGCACACTTCAAAGGCTGCAGCCTGCCCCTTTCCTTTCTTCCTATTCACAGGGCAAGTGCTGTCAAAAGCAAACAGAGGTTGAATCAAGTAATCTCACTCAAAATAACCTTAGAAATTACCAGAGCCATGAGTGGAACCAAGCAGCCATCATGTCTGTACGCAAAAGGAGCTCGTTTGTGGCACTCCCCACACGTACAGAGGCAGGGTGAAAACCTCACACTTTCCCCACAGCCAGGCAGCCCCAGCAGGGCCCCTGTGTTCCTGCTCTATCCACCCCCTGAGGTCAAACATACCCTGTGCAATCTATATTTGCAGAGATCTTAGCAGGCTCAAAAACACACCTCAGGGAAGAGCCAGTTCTGTTCCAAAGCAGGAGGCTCTAGCCCTAACAAGCAAGTGCAGAAAACAGATGGGTGGCTATAAAAAGAACCCTTTCTTCGGGGTTTTGTTTTCTTCTGGGCTACACTATGAGGCAACAGGCATGTCAGCCCTGTGACTCTGATCAGTTCTTGCAGCCTGTGACTTAGCAGAGGTTGTCTTAAGCTTTCATTTCCAAAGGGGGAGACTTTGCAGCACAAATCTCTAATTCAGACAAGATTACACATTGCTAAACTGGGAAACTGTATCTGTTTGTTCCTGTCCCCTCAATCCCAGTCACAACTTCTTTCACAAGTAGAGGGAGAGAATGAGCAGATGCACATACAAACAAAACACCACTCAGTGTGGCAAAGGAGGTACTTACTAAGGTCTTCTGAGAGCTGAGGGAATTCATAAATGTGTTCACACGTGTTCCTGCTACTGGGGATGCAGAAGCCAAAATCAAAATCAAAGTTCTTCAGCAAGCGATCTCGGAAGTAATGTCTCTCAATCATTCGGAAGTTTGACACTGGCTTTTCTCCCACTGTGAATTCCACTCTGCATGGAAGAATCAGGAAAAAACCAGCTATTTGGAGGAACAGAGCCGTGGGCACAAGGCTATGCAAGAGTTCTCTACAGAAAGAGAGAGTTTGTAGTCTAAGATAGGCTCTCTCAAGTCTTCAACTCAATTTTGTTATAAACTGTCAAGTAACACTTTGTAAACATCCAATTCTCCCTTCTTTCCATGAACTCATACTCACGTTGCACCAACAGTCCGAAGACGGAGAAACGCTGGGGTGAACTGGTACCGAACAAAGCGACCTGCACTTGCATCCAGTTCACTGCTGTCATCTTCATCCTCCTCATTGTGCTCTAGAAAATGTGCCAGCCTGGAGTTACTCTGCTCACAGTGTACATGTAAGGTGATACTGGCTAGTGGGTGTATCAGGACAAACTGCCTACTGCTTAGGCACTGAATGTAAACACATTAATAATTGGTCTGAGACTTACACTGTCACTAAGTAAAAGAGAAAAGATTTGCCATGACAGTTGGCCCAGCGTTGGTGGCTCCAGAACTGGAGCCACCCCTCAATCTCACAGGATATCCCCCCTCACAACTGCCAATGCACATGAACTGATCTCTATTACAACCAGCCCAAAAAAGTACAATTGCCAGTTGATAGTACTCTCCCATCCAACAATAATCACATTTTTATTCCAAGTTTCTCAGCAGAGATAAACTCAGTCCTATGTTTAAAGGAGAGGAATTTAGTCATCAGGACTAAATCAAAGGACCTTTCTGCTGGGCTTGCATGGATTCTGCATTGCAACCTCTCAGCTATTGGAGTCTCTCAATTCTCCTTGCAACGTTTGCATGCTGTACCTGAAGCAGATGGCTTTGCAATTTCAAACAGTACTGTTCCAGTTTCAAGGTCCCGAATCTTAAACCTGGTGAAGTCAATGTTGTAAATGTTGTCCTCAGGTTTGCATAAATAATCTAGAAGAGAGAGAAAAAATACAGGAACATTTCAAAACACCTCTGACCACTTACCAAATGAATGTCCTTTTTTGTTAGCCCCAGCCCGATAAGATATGTACTGCTCGTTGTTTTGCAGAAGCTTCATTAAAGCGGGACAAAATTAAGGATGTAAGAAACAAAGGCATGGTTAGTGCCAGGTAGCAGAGCAAGCAAGGGATGGGATCGGGACAGAAAAGCACAGATCAGCAGCCCAGAGGAGAAACAAAAAACCAAAAAGCCTTAAACAAATCAAAACCCACAACACAAAAGACCCCAAACTTTCTGGAAGTTGTACGGGAGTTGCCGGCGGGCGCACCCCGAACCGCCGCGGCCAGCGCGCCCGAGCGCGTCCTCCGCTGGCAGCGCCGGGCCGGGCCCCGCCGCTCTTCCCGCCAGTGGCCCGGCCCGGCCGCGACAGCCCGGCCGGCAGAGCCCTCGCCGCTCCGGGGACCGGTCCGCACTCACTCTCCGTCACCCGGCACAGCCCCAGGACGTGCTCGGGCCGGACGGTCTCCAGCGCCAGCAACTCGGACTCGGTCCAAGGTTGCTTCGGCGGAGCATCGGCCGATCCGCGTCGGCCTCGCAGGCGGCTGAGCGGCCCCGCAGACCCCGGCGGCGGCTTCTTGTCCGGCCCCGGCGCCGCTGCCGCCGCCCGCGCCCTGGAGCCGCTCATGGCCGCTGCCAAGATGGCCGCCGCCCGCCTCAGTAGCTATGGGAGCGGGGGGCGGGGCGGGGGCCCTTGCCTGGCAACGCCGCGCCCGAAGCTCAGCAGGGCCCGCCGCGGCCGCGCCCGGATGGGTGACCCGAGAGCTCCGCACCGGGCACCGCCGGCGCGGCAGCCGTTCCCTCCGGGGACGCAGCGGGACAGCCCGGCTGAGAAAGCTGAGTTACCTGAGGGAAAACTACACAAGGAACAAACAAAAACAGCCCCTCTCCCGCTGCCCCCGGCCGGCTGCCAGCCCGCGCACCGCTCCCGCCCGGGGAGCCGGTCGTCAGCCCTCGCTGGGCACCTGGGCTCCCGGTACTGAAGGCACGGCCCGAACCCGCAGCGCAGCCGGTGACACAGAGCGCAGGTATCCCCCGAGAGCCCTGCTATGGTCAGGGGACGGTGGCAAGCACTTTTCGGGGAGCAGCAGCGTCAGCAAGAGGATGCCGTGGAGTGCACACCCCGCTCCTGGCCGGGGACACCCCAGCTGCTGTCCCTAGGGAGCGGGACAGCGACAGGACCGTGTGCCCCTGGGTCACTCAGTTTCATGACCACACACCGGAGGCGGCAGTGGCAGACACTGGACGAGTCTCCCCAGCCTGGTGGGAGGAAATGGGGAGGTCCCACTTGGAGGGACTCACAGGAGCATCACAGGGAGGAAAGAATGTGTTTCTTCCCAAAGAGAGCAGCCCACCAGCCCGCAGTAGGCACGCAAGAGCTGCCAAGAGTCACCTCCAGCCCTCTGGGGAACTGGGGCAAGAACAACAAACAGCTGCAGCCTCTTTCTGGACTCCAGCCAACACTGAACATGCTCATGATGACCAGAAGCAGATTTTGAGCAGTGGTTTCTGACACTTGCTGTGGCTTGTGAGCAGCACACTCCTGCTACTGCCAGCCAAATGCTATTTCAAAAAAAACCTGCCCACACCAGTGCTCCTAAATCCTCCTCACTGCATGGGCTCGGTCCCTCCATCCTGTGCCCTAAATAAGGACAGACCCAGGCGTTCTGGAAAAGAACCTTCTCTGCATGGGGCCAGGGTCCCTCGTCCCCAGGAGAAGGCACCTAGAGCACAAAGCTGCTGCTTTCTCTCTGCTCCAGCCCCATCCGCCTCTTACACGGTTTCAAGCCGAAAGCGGGGCATCTTGCAAAGCCCCAGAAGGCAGATTAAATCTCTCTGGTGCTCCGGCTCTGAGCAGGAAGCAACAAGGTCCACATCAGCACTTTAAAGAGGATGTCGTACCATTCAATTTGCACTTAATCACTCAAAACAACTGGCTAAAGATCACCAGGGCCGTACTGGAGGCAGCAGCAGGATGTTACCCTGCACTCAGCCAGGCTCAGCCTCCCTCTGCCCCCTCCACCAGAAAAAGAGGGACCATCTCATTCAAGTGACAATATAATTTTGTTTATTTTCCTTTAGCACACTGCTGGTTAAACTGCCAGACAGTAGATTTCAGAACATTTCCTCAACCAAACATCCTGGGGAAATTATAAAACTGCTACCATGTACCAAAAATAAAATAATCCACCCTCATGCCCATCTTCTCCCCCAAACTAGTCCCTGCAAAGCCAATGCAATCAGAAATACACATCTGTGCTTTTCACCCAGGGCCCAAGCTCGCCTCAAAACAAACTAAGAAAATGTCACTGCAAGTTGTTATAACACAAAGCAATGGACAGTAAAACAAAAAATCCTCCTCAAAAGCACTTTGTACTGGTGGCATGTACAGATGGAGATTTCTCGCCACACTGCTTCAGCCTTTACAGACAACTTAGACCTGCAGCTTTAAGTAGTTTGTGATGTGTCCTTAATGCCAGTGGCACAGGTCACTTCCACGCATCCACAGCCAGGCACTGTGGAACGGTGGCACCATGTGCCAGCTGGCTGCTGCTACACCAACAGGAACCAAACACCAGCACCACCTCTCACAGTCCTGGCTGCTGCCTCCTGGCATGAAGCACAGATCCTGCCTCTGCTCTCACAGGCTCTGGGGCTGCTTTACCAACCCAGCTGCTTCTCAAGTGGGAAAGCCCTGAATGCACAAAGCCCTCAAGAAAACCACAAAAAATTCAAGCCCCCACTTGCCAGCAAGTTTCCAGCCACTGCCTCACTCCAGAACTCTAGCTCAGGAACTGCCACAGTGTGACAGAACAGCCATGGAGGGACTTCATGGAGAGAGCACAGCAGAGCACATCCCCATTAAGTGTGACTGGGAACAACTCTAGGGCAGAGATCCTGCATTTCCTGGATTCACATTCTCCCCAGCTAGACTGCTTCAAGCTGTACTTTGCCCCTTGCCTTCAAACCTCCATCACACAAACCCTTTAGTAGAGACCTTTGATGTTTGCAAGAGATTATTCACACTTTCTAATCAGCCAGCACAGTTTCTAGGAGGGAGGAAAGCACTTCTTCTGTTGATATATATATATTTTTTTAAATAAAGCACTTTTTAGGAAAAAGAAATCAAAACCTATCAATAACCTGCAGCAGCATCCCACCAATCAGACTGGGGACAGCATCATCACATCCCTCCCCCCCCATTATCTTCCCCTCAATCTCCAAAAATAGTATTTAATATACAGCAATAAACTCTGAGCAAGCCAGAGTCCAGGAAGACATGGACCTGCTTTCACCTCTCCCATCCAGCCCAGCACCTTTCAATGCTACAATACTCCTGGGTCAAATCCATTTGGATCCAAGGTGAATGCACGAGCCCCAGACCCGCTGGACAGCACGAAGCAGGGGTGCAGCACAGGAGGCCCATCCGTGTGATCACTTTTCTGAGCCTTCACAGTTCCAGCCTGGTGTGTTTGTGCCGTTGAGAATACTTGTGTGAGCCTATCTGGGACCAGCCGGTGGAGACAGACTGGTGGAACCAGGCTGACGTTAAAATAGCATCCTTGAATTGTATTAGGCTTTGGCATTTGTTGTGGAGATGCAGAAGTGCCAGTAGGTAAATTAGCTCAGTACTGGCCCAGCTCCCATTTCCCTTGGATTCTTAGCAAGGATATTTCCCTCCCCACCATAAGTGCAAGAAGCAGACGGATCTCTCCCACATTTGAGCACCAAACAGAGCCTGCAACACTTGATACTTCGCAGCTGCTCAGAATCTGTCTCACATCAAGGGCTGAAGCTGCTCTCATGGCCCTCTCTCTCCTGCTGTTTTTTATCAGCAACAGGCTTGTTCAGCCCATAGTTCCTGTAGCAAGACACTTCCCTAGCTGTTGCAATCCCATTTTAACTTAAAGGCCAAGGGACAAGGCACAGGTCCCTGCTCTGTTCAGACCTAAGCAGCATGGGGCAAGCCCTCAGCAAGTAAATTAGGGGTGCAGGACCCCCAAGCCCCACTCTGCACCCAGAAGCTGTAAGTGCCATACAACTACCAGGACCCAGTGTGACTCACTCAGGTCTGAACTGCACAGACGCCCAGGCACCAAACTGTCTGGAAGTTCTCCATCCTGCCTTCAGGAGATTTCTGCGGGAGACCAGACCTGAAGGAGATCTTCCAGTTCTTCTATCCCTTGCTAGACTTTCCTTCAATTGACTTTAAGGGCTGGAAATAAAGGTACTTGCTCACAGTTCTCTGCTTCAGCTGTGACCTCCAGAGATGGCATCCAGGGACAGGGAGACAGTCCCCAGCTGATCTCAAGGGCAGGGAATGCCTGTCCCTTGAAGAAAAACCAAAAACTCAGAAGCTCCTTAAAAAAAACGAAGCTCCTTCAAACAGACTTTTATTTAAAGCCTGAGACAAAGGCACCAAAAAGGGAAGGGAATTCATTTGGCTTTCTGTTCACTGCCACCTGAGACACCCAAAAGGGTCAGAGATGTTTAGTCACACACAGAGAAGACTTCAATAGCCTGGCTTAAAGGAGGGGCTGATGGGACAATCAAAATAAGCTTTGAAACCACTATGCTGAGGCTGGATCCAGGCCTGGAACATGATAGACAGTGACTTTCCCTTTATTAAGTGGAAGCATTATTAAAATTGCCTTATCTGCCCCTCTCTACACAACATGAATCAAGCCAGGGTCTGTTCTGATCCAGCTCCCCACACTGCTGTGCCCCATCTGCCTGCTGCTGGCAGGAGCAATCAGCACAAACAGGCTCATCTCTAACCTGTCTCAGTTAAACAATGTCTTGGATAGTCCCTCAAACACTCATTCTGGAAAGCTACAGCCAGCCCAAATTTTTCTTTCCCTGGTCAGGACCAGGTACCCCATCACACCCCTCAGTATGGCTTGCAGATACTAGACAGAGATGGCCAGAGGAGCTGGAGTACTCCACTCCCAGCAAGGTGCTGACTGGCCATCCCCCACCATCCTCAGTGCTCCCACATGCTTTGTTTGAAGGCTCCTTCCAAAGAAAACCTGGCAGGAGGGGCTGGACCAGGAAGGAAACTGCTCATAGGACCTTAACAGCGTCAGGAGCCCCCCTGCAGTGAGAAATATGCATAAAACCAGAGTCAAACCAACTAAATTGAAGCCACGAAGGATGAACTATTTCTCCTCCCTATTCTTATTCAAATAAGACAAATCCATTTGAACTCAGCAACTGGAACAAACCAGATCACATCCTGAACAGCTCTGCCTTGGGGCAGCTGATGGCACCAAATGGGTGCCCTGGCTGCCAGGAGAGGCCAAGATAAACTATCCTAGAAGACTTGTATACAGCTTCTGCACATCTAAACACACCCTTTCTCCCATGGTAGGCAAGGTGCTGAGATTACTGGGTGAGCCATAAAAAGCTGAGTGACTCCTTGCTTCAAGGATGCTCAAATAAAATGCACCCTAAAAAGCCTGGAGGAGAGCAGCTCTTAGAGAGATGCCTGCTTTCAACCCCAGGTTCTTTGCTTAACAAATCAGCACAGTTCATGGTTTTCAAAACTGATAAAGATCTAAATGTCTCTTTGCTCCAGTTAGAGCGATCCAAAAACGCTGGAGAATCCCTGCAGGCACTGTCACTGAACAAATCAGAGCTCATATTTTATAATAGTTTTATAAATATTAGGATTTTAACAGTAGCTAGAAGATGAAGCAGACAACTTCAAGCTTATTGCCTTTCATCCTAAGGTTTGTTCTTCAAGATCTGCTCTCTCTAAAGCCTGTCTTCTCCTTTAGTTGGGGCAGGGACTCTCTTGCTTGTCTCCCATACTAGCTGTTACCCCTTGTGCAGTTGGACAGAAGGTAATTAAAGTCCTGCTTGTTTTTCAGCTCACAGAATTAGGGTCAGGCCTATAGCAGTGATGTGTGTGATCAGAAAGGCAAGGTTCAGTGGCACTGATGCAGAGAGCAGCATTTTGTCACCTCTCCCAGCTCCCACTCTGGAGCCCCTGAGCTGACAGCTCTGATTACAGCTTGAGGGTTAGAAGGAAGCAAAGGCTTCAGCTGCCTGGGCCCAGCAGGACAGAAAAGGCTGCTCTTCCAGTTCCCTTGCCAGAAACTCAGTAATTCTGCTGACCCTGCTCAGTTCAAAGAAAGGCTGACCCACTGCAGGGGATCAAACCCAGGAATAACTGCTAGGAAAACACAGGCCTGGAGAGGCAGAGCAGCACGGAGGTCACCACTCAGTGCCACTGCTCTGGGGAAAGACAGAACACTTCTGAGGACAGTGGAGAGAGCATGAGGTAAAGCACTCTGCGAGCCCAGAGCTCAGTAGCATCAAAGCTAATATGCAAAAACCCAACCCCGCCTGGGACAGATCCTGCTCCAGCACAGAACATCTCCCTCCTGGCCAACCAGAAATGCTCAATATGTTGGAGGCCAAGACTGTGAGAAGGCAGTTCCTCAGAGCCTGCAGCTCTGGACCAGCAGGCACAGTAGTGGCTTTTGCTCCATTCAGCCTCTGTCAGGCAGGCACAGGCTCTGCATGCAGAAACAGAAGTCTCTTGCAGAAATATCCCTGGGGGAAGCAGGTGACCTTGTCTCCAGTGCTCTGCTCACTTCCAGATCTCTGGACGGTAACAAATCCCATTGCTCAGCAGAACTGAAATGCTGGACATCTGTCCCTTCACTACAGTGCCTGGATATGCAAAAGACCAAGCTCACACACTGCAAACACTGACCAGCTCCACTTCTCACTACCAGAGGAAAGGCTGGTCCCTACAGAGGGAACAAGAGACCACAGAGAGCATCCACCAGGTTGCTCTGCTCTGTCCTATGGCACAGGTTTCTTAGAGTCACGGAGAAGGGAGCTCACCATTAGGAAGGTCAAGGAACAAGTCCCAAACCTCCTCTCTAGTTCACCTGATTCTCAGCTTCTTCCAAAGAAGAGGTCACTTGCTAGAAAGGGCAAAACAAGGAACTGGGCTTAAAACAAAACCTTTGAAAATAAAAGGATATTAAAGGAAACAAAAGCCATAATCAATACAGAAAACAAGTGCATCTGATCAGATGCTAACAACGTCAGCCTCTCGCAGGCTACAAGAGAATCCCTCTGCGATGGAACAAACATTACAATTGCCAAACTAGGAAAGTCTCTCTCAACCGGTGCAGCAAATCAGGCCAGATAAATCCCTCTGCTACTGGTGCAGCTTGCAGTCTTAAGAGGGGATTGTCTCCACGGAGGCTGGGCTGGAGCCTTGGTATCTTTACGCAGGTGAGTACCATCCATCGTGTTGCACACATTCAGGGGGATGCTGAGCCAGGCTCTGTCCTCTGTAGTCGCTTGACACCCAACAGCACCACACCACTTCCACGCTCCTGGACAAAATGTGTACCCTGGCCTTGTTTTAAGAATTGCTTTCCTGCTTAAGGAACCATATTTCACCCAGCAAAGGCAGAGATCCTACAGCACACGGCTTTCTCTCGGTGTGGGACACGGCCCATGGTAGCATCAGCTTTCAATGGCCCAATACACACCCAGCCAGGATTCAGTTCACTCTTGGATGCCCCAGGGAGAATCAGAGGCTGCACATGGTGCAAAAGGGAAGGCAAGGGCCTTGCTGCTTGCCCGCAGGGGGAAGGTAAGCTCCCTCTTACCTGGACCTGCTATTCATTCCAAATGAATCATCTTTTTTTTTTTTTCCTTAAATTATGAACAATATGGAGAAATTGAAAGCAACCATATTTGGTCCAACTCCTTCCCTCCCAGCCCCTGGGCTGATGCACTGTGGGGCTTGCTCTCACAATCGGCAGAGGCAGAAGAGGGTAGGAATGAAGACACCAAAGGCCACCAGTATAGGAAACATGAGGCTGCTGTTGTCTGAGGCATAGGGGTTTGGTGTGCGTGGGCCTGACTGAACCCGGTTCTTATTTGCCTGCTTTTTGACACTGGAGCCATCATCATATTCATCTTCATCATCATCTTCCTCTTTTTTCTCCAGCCCTGGGTGTGGCTGCAGCTTTGGAACATCTGTTGAACAAGACAAAAGGTTACAAGCAGGCAGGATGCAAATTAGGAGATCACTTGACACATTTCCTTCCCCTCTCCCCGATCCAACATGAACATCAGCAAGAGGGCACCTGAGACCACACCAAAACCACAACCAGAACACCCCAGAAGAGAGGAACATCTTCTACCACAGAGGATCACACCACTATTTCTTTTCTTTGCAAGATAAGAGCATCCAAGGATCCAGCCTGCAGAAATATTACATCCTTCTATACTATCTACATGTCACATGGACAAGTTAATGCACAAAAGCACACTTAGGGCACACATTGAGATACTGCAGCTGCTCAGTAAGATCTAGTCAAGAACAAGCACCTGCTGCCTGCAGGACCAGCAGATACAGGTGCAAACAGGAATGAGAACAACGATAAACAGTCCAACTCCCTATCACTGCATCCCCCAAGCTTGGAGCTATGAGAGTAGCATGGCCAAGCCCCACTCAAATCCAGCCTTCTGAGCCTGGGGCCTGAGCTGCAGGTGCCACCTGGCCACAAGAGTCTTACCAAATCTTCAGCAGCACCCGACAATCCCTGACTAATAGTAAAGCAAACCGATGTTTTGGTCAGAGAGGGATCCTAAACCCTCCCAGGTCAGGAGCTAGAGGGGCTTCAATTCTAGCTCACTTATAAAGAGGGTGATGAAAGAACAAGGACTTTTCCAGCACTCCCCAGAGCTGTTCAGAGGAACTGGTATCTGGGAAAAAACTCTGCCTTGTCCTCAAGCTGAGAAGGGAAAACAAAGCTCCAGGTAAGAAATACTTAACCACTAGCTAAAATAACTGTAAATTATTTGTCTGCAGGGTTGCTGCTGACATCCAAGGCCAGAGGGTATTTATCTGTAGCTATAAGCTGAGACCAACCAGACGTGTTCCCTTCTCCTCTACCCGATATACAGGAAATTCCAAAACAAATTGATTTTTCTCATTCCAAAATGACACATGCTTTGTGACTTAGAGGAGAATGAGGACAGTACACACCTACTTCACTCTGCAACTGCACTCTGTGGGAACTCCGTGAAAGAGAAACAATTTTGGCAGATGTGGGTCAGCAAGAGCTATGATCTCATAGTCTGAGAAGCAACAGGCTGCTCTCCAAGGGGGAAGAGCCTTCTGGCTCAAACTGTGCTTACCTTCCACTGTTCCTTGCAGGATGTATAGGGCACAGATTTTTGGATTGTCATAGTAGCCCTAGAAAAAGCAAAGGCAGCAGTCAGTGCTGCAGCTCTGAGACAAGGAATGGTCTCCCCACCTACCAACACCTCTCCTCCTCCAGCACACAGCTGCATTCCGTGACTGGGGAAGAAGGGGAAAGGTAAGATAAAGGCTCTGCCTTGAAAAGCCTATTACCTTTACAAACTCAATGTGGAGCTTTCCTGTGAATGTTGAAACCTCTCCCTGGACACTCAGTTTTCCCTTTTTGATACTCATAGGAATGATCTCATCATGAGCTGTGCTGTGTCCAACTCTGTCAAAAATGTCCAAGTCTTTCACCACCACGTGGCCATTCAAGCGAACATCAAACACCTTCAGGGTGGAAGAAATGACAGAGAGTCAGAACAGATTCAGGCACGTGACAGTTGAAATGGGGACAGAACAGGAAAGGTTTCTGCTTTTTATGCACCCAGGACCAGAAAGCACTGTAATATGCACTGGCCCACTCCTTTGGGAAGGATTCAGAGCCCAAAAGCAGCCAGGTAAAGACACCAAAGCATTAATGATGCTTTCAAATACCCTGAAATCTGCCTCCTCCTTTTAAAACACCCCCTACATCTGCTGTTCAGACCTGAGGACAGCACAGTTTTATTCTGGTTTATTCATGCTTCTCTTTCACATCTTTTCTCCTGTCTGAAGACCTGCTCCTACCACCCTGAGGTGGTGGTGACATACCACACCGTAGAGAATGAAGCCATTTCTAACTAACAGCCTGCAGCAGAACAAAGAAGAGGAAACAAGCTGGTGAGGAACACAGAGTTTGAAGGAGGTAAAATGTTTAACTGCTAACCACATCTGTGAATTCAGAGTGAAAGTCCTCCTCAGGGCTGTAATGACTCAAACTTCACGCAGCACCTGGGGAATCCCAGCAGAACCACATGAAGGAAGAGGAACCAAAGATGCCTCAGCCCTTCAGTTTAATCTGAGGCTGCTTTTTGCATCCGTTCTGTAAGCTAGCCCCACCAGTTCTGCTCCCTGAAATACTTCTCTGGCAGGAAGGTAGCACAGTGCTTAAGGAGATCAGCCCTAAAGAAGCTGATGGAGTCAGAGGAAAGCCAGACTAAAACACAAACCACTCCTGCCCCATTTTATCACAGGGCTTTGAGTTCTGTTTGCTTCTGTTTCCACTTCTGTACATAGGGGATTTCAAAAGTGGACAAGGATTATTCTTCTCTAAAGAGCAAAAAGCAGTTGAATTTAACTCTGCTTTCAGGATCAGACTGAACCAGTATCAAGTCCTATTACATTTGTAAATATTGTTTTGAGTAGGCTATTTAACCCAGATCACCTCCCTGCTTCAATCTATGCAATATTTCCTTCAGCACAACTGTGCTGTCAAGTCAGAAGCAAGTGTTCAAGGAAAAGCAAAAAAACTTCTCAAATCCACCACAGTCTAAAGAGGTCGTAAAACTTTATTGCTAGTTATGTTTAATTGCACACGTTTGTTTGAATACTTTGAAATGAAGTTTTCCAGCCCAACTGTATAGCTGGAATGTGGAAGAGAGCTCTAAAGGTTCAGAGCCTGTGAGAGGTTAGGATCTAAGTTAACAATTAGTGCTTTACTTCACTCCTTCTTCCAGCATGCCAAGCAGCAGAGGCAACCTGAGCCCCCACAGTCTTAGCCAGGAACTTACATCAGAGACACACAAGGAGCTATTGCTTACCTTCTGTTGAGACTGTGCAAAATACACCTCTGCAAACTTCAACACCAGCACGTAGTCACCCTCCTCTTTGATGGGAACTTCATAGCCAAAGGTTTCCTCGTTGTAACGCTCTGTCTGGTACAGAATCTGGTCTTCTGCATTGGATCGCAAGATTGGCAGTTTCATGCCGTAGTCAGAAGCTGGGTTTCGAGCACAAAAGAGTGAGAGGAAGGGTTACATTCTGAGGAAGAAGCACTTTATACACTCTTGAAGTGCTTAACTCCATCAGTGGCATTAGCACTTACACCCTCCCAGACCCGTCTCCCCTGCTTGCTCTGACCAGGTGGCAGTACTACCAGAGCAGAAGCACAGGAAGTCAAAGCCCTGAAATCTAAGAAATGTAGGAAAACAGGTCTGGATACCTGCTGCAGTCTAAGACACAGTAAGCTCACTCACACCATTTCAGAAAAAAAAGACTGTTTCAAAAACATTACACAAAGCCAAAAGACTTGGCCCTTGGCTCTTGCTTTAAAGAGGAAAAAGACCTAGAATATTTTTACAATATTTTCAAATTTCAAACTCCAAGTACAAAACTAAAACAGATAGCATAAGACTGACTCAACTCATTGACACAACAGATTCAAAGTCAGCAGGTGATAGCATTGGGTTTTAGAGACTCATCCCCCTCAACTAAGAACCTGGGGAATGGAAGAAGGGTGAAAAGCATTAGGCATCTTACAAAGCCCTTTCTCCTCACTACAGCCCACAATACCTGTCAGCGTGAAGATGGGATGAAAGAAGCAAGAAAGATACACAAGCATTTCAAGAGCACCAGCAGCCCCATCAGCTGATGTTCTCAGAGCCACCCAGCTGAAACGGGTGCTGTCTGCAGGCATCTGAAGAGCCCCCTGAGAAGGGCCTAAACACCACTCCCAAAGAGGATAACTGACAAAATAAGAGAAATCACAAAATTTGCCTCTTTTCAGTGTTTCACCACCTCTACAGCAGCCCCCTAAAACTTTAACTCCACTTGGTATGCTATTGTGTCAGGGCTCCTGTATAATGCAAACTGATGCAACGCCTGCAGAGCTGCACACCAAACAATTCCCCAGCGAAGCAGGGGCAGGAGGGAGGAAGACTGTGGACACCATCTGTCCACTGGCACTTCAGACAGAAGTTGATCCAGACAAAGTTCTCTGCTGACACTTACCTCTTCCACTCCCATTTCCATGGGAACAGGCACTGCATTGGCCAAGACAAAACAAGAACTACTAACCCAGCGCACATTGCCAAAGACGGAGCCAATGCAAACGAGTGAGAGGAAATTAATGCCAGTTCTTAGCCTCCTGTTTCACAGAGAGCTGCTCAGGCAATTTTCCACTTCTCTTTACTATTCGAACTTGGGCATGAAGACTGAAGACTAACCACCAGAAATACAGAGGGTGAAAAGTTTAACTTGTCCTCCCACACAGGTATTTCTGGCCAGCTACAGATTACAATGATAGCAAACCAAGGACTCCACAGAAGCCAGCTCCTATTGAAGGAAAGCGTGCACAGGAAGAAAGTCCTTTAATAGCCAAGAAGGTAACTGGAGAGGAAGACCTGTCACCTGCATGTCAGAGCTCTGTTGACAGAGCTGTGGAGGCAAGATGGGTTTTACAGCACAGTGGGTGCTCACTGGGAGTGAGCAGTACACTCAGCTATGTTTGGCACCTGCCTATTCTGTAATCGCCATCAGCACAGTCAGTCCTTTAGGGCACAGCAGCTGAACGGAGGCTTGAAAAAAAAAAAAAGGTTTTAATTAGCCCAGAGGCAGTACAGCCCAGAATTACTATCCCTAGGTCATTTCCTCCCAGTCAGACATATATTTCTACTGTAGCCCTTACATGTCTATCAACACAGAGAGGAGCCCAGAGTAAATGAACAATGGTGCAATAAAAAGCCATTGAGGGAAAGGCAGCTGAGAGCTCAAAGGGGTAAAGTCTCCACCGTGCCTGGCACCACTGGCTGAAGCAGGATTACTGTAACAGCCTGCTGCTCAGAGGAGACACCACAGGCTTTCCACAAAGGAAGTGCATGTCACAATGTGCTTGAAAAAGATCTTTTTTTCTCCTCCGTTCAAAAATAAATAGTTCAAGTCCACAAGGACATTCAAGTCACACATGTGAGAGGTCTATGAAGGGGAGCTGACCTACAGTGATCAGGGCACCTTGTGTGACTGGGACAGCAGCTTCCATGGGTGTGAAAAACTGTATTAGAATTTAAATATAACCTCTACTGTATCCACTGTGCCCAAAAGGCTCTCCATTTGAGGATGCCACTCATGCAGGGTAAGCAGTAGCAGTTCCAGCTGTATAGCACAGGAAAATTCTCACCATCCTACATGGAAACAGCAAAGGTTAGACTCAAAAGCCAACAGAGAGCTCATCTTTGCCACATTCCACCGCTCATCTGTAACTGGCAGCAGAGCAGCTCAGCACAGCTAGCTTTTAAATATATTAGTGAATCGACTAAGTTTTGGTGCACCAATTATCAGAAACATGCACAATTCAAACTGTGGTGGTCTCGGGGGAAGTATGAAAAGGTAACCCAAGTGCAATACTAGTTCTCCATCCTGTCCTAAATGGTAGGCTGAAGATTTTACTGACTTGGTAGTGAGAGCAGACAGTGATATCCCATCTGCCTCTACTTCTGCTCGTGTCCCTGCCCTTGAACACCCAGCCACGACTGGGGCATGGAGCAGACCAGCTGGCTGCACCTTCCCCCTGCCGGGCCCAGCACCGGGGCTCCAGCAAGCAGCCCATGCTCTTCGCTGTGGGGACCAGAATGCTGCAAGCATCAGCCCATCGTGCGCGACCCGAATCCGGCTGCAGAGGGCTGGAACAGCTTATTCCCATTGCACCGAGCGCGCTGCGCACTGAGCGGATCCTGCTGTGGAACCCAGGCTCTTCGGTGGAAAGCGACAGAAAAAAAGACCGGCGGGCGCACGCGGCCGGGCTGGCAGCTTGACCCCTCCCGCTGCCTTTCCAGCCGAAATCCCACTCCAGCCCTCGCGGAGCCACTTCCCCTCCGGCATTACACAACCCCGCAGGCCGAGGCCAGGAACATCATCCCACACGGCTCATCCCGCCGACTCTGGGGCCCCGGGCCCGCACCGCCACGGGGACGGAAGATGCGGCCCCTGGGCCCGGCGGGAGGACGAGGGTGGCCGCGGTCCCGCGGGTGACAAGTGCTGGCGCTGCCTTCGGGCCGTGACCGTCCCCGGGCGGCTGGGGGAGAGGAACCCCCGCCGTCCTGAGGGGACATCCCGCCGACCCGCCGTGGCTGCAGCGGGCAGGACGGCGCCGGAGACGCGCGGGTGCCGGACCCCGCCGGCACAGCGGGGCCTCACCGCCCCGGCGGAGCGGAACCGAGCAGGACGCTACGGGCAGTCCCGCCGAAACCCCCCGGCCGCGGCGTGTCCCCCGCCCTCACCTCGGCCCACGCGGCCCTCGAGCGGGTCCTTGCGGAAGTGGATACCGTTCACGTCCACATGGGCATCGCCGCCCGCGTTAACGGCCCAGACGACGCTGTCGGCAATGCCGCCCGCCGCGCTCCGCAGCAGCAGCGGCAGCAGCAGCACGGGCGGCAGCAGCGGCGCCCCACGCGCACCGGCACCCACCATGTCGCGCTCCCGGCGCCGTGCCCGCCCCTTCCTGCCGCCGACAGGAGGAGGCTTACCCCGCTGCCGGGGCGGGACGAGCGCCGACCAATCCGCGCGTGGAAACGATAATATTAATTACCTGCCCGTCTGCCATTAGACGGCCGCTGGCCTGTATCTACATATTCATAAGGCAGCGGGCCAATGAGCAGCGGCGATGGGCGGGTTGTGCTAAGCGGCGCGGGGACGGCGGCGGGAGCGGCGCGGAGAGCCGGTCCCTGCGGGCCGGGGTGCCCGGGGCGCCCGGGGCCGGTACTGCCCGCACAGGGAGCCGAGCGGCTGTGGAACCGGCTCCCCAGGAAGGAGCGGTGGGGACGGACGAGGTTCCCCAGCGCCGTGTCCGCAGTGGGGACAGCCCGGCGAGCTGCCCTGAGCGCCGGCCGCCGGAGGGCAGAGCCCGCCCCTCCGCGCCGCCAATCGCGGGGCTCCAGCGCGGCGGAACGCGGAGCACGGTGGGGCGGTGGCGGGAAGCGCAGACGGAAGGTTGCCGGGGCAACGGGCGGCGCTGCGGCAGAGCGGACCGGAGCGGACCCGGTGTGCTCGAAGAAGGGGCTGGGAGCGGAGCTGGGGCAGCGGGAGCTCCGCCGCCGTCAGGGGCGGCTCCTCGCCACGTCCCGGTAGCTCCGTGCTCGCTGTGCTCCGAATAGCAGCTCCCAAGCCCGGCTCGCTGCCTTGGCAGAACACGCTGGTTCTCCCGTTCGCCCCTGCCACGGAGTAAGGGAAAAGGCAGCTGCCGCCCGCCCGGTAAGGAGTGAAGCGGCCGGTGGCGTGAAAGCACCTTGCACTAAAAAAAATCTGCCTGAGAAGCAAAACGGCCAGTGAAGGGAAAGGCGGGGAGGTGACCGTGACACTACCAGTGGGCTGACCCCTGGCTTGCACTTTACAGGAGAATGTAAAACCCTGGGGTTTTTTTCTGGAAGACCTTGGCAAGGTCTTGGGTGGCTGGAGTGAGATATGCCAGATAGAGGTCGAATGAAATTCACTCCCTACACGGTGGGGGAACAAATAACTTAATGTTTGCCCTTCTTGTCTGATCATGGTGTTCCTTAAGGCATCACATACTGGCCAGGCCTCAGGTCTGTGCTCCTGGCACTGGCTGCATTAGCAGTGGCTGCTTCTAAGTCCCAGTGATATTTTATCAATTCAAGTCTTTCACAAAGCATTTGCTTTTATAAAGACTTGGTGCTGCAGACTGATTTGTTGCTTTTGTAATGCACTTGCAGGCCTCTTAACCATACACAGTCTTGGAGAGGTGAACTGTTTGGGGGAACGCATAACCACCCACCCCTGGCTCCCTAGACTGCTCTGCCCAGGTTGGAGTGGATCCCAAAGCATGTTCCTGCTGCTGTGACATCAGTTCTTGGGCTCATGGTATAACTGGGCCTGGGCAGACATGGCACTGCTGCACTCCCACACCAGTGCTGCTGCCAGGAAGGGGCTCCTAAAACTACAGGGTGCCTTAGGAAACCACATCCAGGTTAGTAGCATGAAATGCACACACTTAGCACCTCTCCAGATTCAGCCACCTCATGCTGATTCCTGGCAAATCATCTCAGCGTTACAGACCCCAGCCCTGGCAGCATCTGATCAAATCCAGGCTAATCTCCTGTATCCCTGCAGTATTTGTGACTTGTTGGGTGTCCTCCAAGTTCTGTTCTCAAAGGAGTGCAAGCAACCGTGGCCAGGACAATGCTGTCTAGTTGGCGAGGCCGAGGGAGGCCTCATTAGATCTCATTTGTGCTGATTACAAATGATCCTCTCTAATCCTACACTTTAAACTGTGATGTGTGGGTCAGAAACACAACTTTGAAGCACATAAACACTTTGAGTGTTACCAGGTGTCCCCAGGTAGAGCATTTTCTAAAAACTAGCCTGGATTATCATTTCCCAAGAATCAGTAGCGCATCACAAAGCAAGAGGGATTAACTGAGCAGCAGTAAGGAGGGACAGTGGCTGTGCTCATCTGGGGGCAAGAGGAGCCCTCGCCCTGGCTCACAGGCTGGTCACAGCTCCTGGCAGAGGATGGCAGACATGCCATTTGCCCTAGGCTCATGGTGTCCTACACTGCCACCCCGAATCAATACTTGCCATCACCCCAGCAACTTGATGCCAACTTCTGCCCCAGATGTCAAAGACTCCATCCTGTTACTAATCCACTGAGCCATCAGTCAGTCCCTTGATGGAGGCTGGATTTACACCAGTAACCTACAAGTGAAAGGCTCAGGGTCATTTTCTCAATCCCTTGATCTCTCCCTGTCCCGTGGCAGCTGTGCCAAAATGACTCAGTCTTGAATCAGTCCTGCCTGGTCTACCTATTGCCCTGATTGTTCACAAGCAGTGAGGGGCACATGTTTAGGGTATTAGCCATCTCCTGCTGGAAAATGGGATCAGGATTTGGGATGTCCAAAAAGAGCAGCAAAGATGTCTGGGTCAGAAGCAGGCCTCATGGCTAATGAGACATCTAAGAAATCACTATGAGCCAACCCTACTGTCTGAGCCACCTCCCAAGTGGCACAGGGCTACAAGGCTCAGGTGCCCACCAGAGACCAGCTGTGCCCTGCCATGTAGAGCTCCTTGGAAGCCTCCCTGGTACCAAATTGGAGATGAGAGCAAAAGGATTATCTCCGGAATTAGATTATTTAGATTGGATCTTTAATCTCTGCCCCTGTCTACACAAGAAAATAGTAAAATTCCCTGGGATTATTTGGGGTTTGTTGTGAAAGTAAAATCAGGCTGGCAGCAAGAGCTCAAGAGCTTCTGCTGGAAGAAAAAAAAAAAAAGAAGGCTTCTGAGATCTGTCCTGTCTAACCTGTTCTCTATATCATGGTGAGACACGGCAGAAAAGAGCTACAGATGATTTGGTAGACTCAGATTTCCTCAGAAGTAGCTGTGGCTCCAGGACTGCCTCTGCAATGACACGAAGGTGTCCTGCAGCCACCCTTTGCCTAGCACTCTTGGGATGACAGGCACAGCTCTGCCACAGTACAAACACAGGGACCTGCCTAAGCAAAAATGGCCCTACCAAAAATGGCAGGGAAGATGCCCAGCCACCATGATGCTGCACTGGAGACCAGTCCAGCCCCTAGAAATGAGATAGCCAATTTAAATAAAGACTCCTGCCATCTGATGCTGGACAAAAGATGCGACTGCTCAGGGCAGGTTCTGGGAAGGAGCAGGCAGAGGCAGCTACCACGCTTGTGGCCTCTGACTACCCATTGGGCTCATGCAGGCTGGCTGTGGCACAAGGCATATGCCCCGAGCCGTCCCCAGTGTCCACAGGCAGGCACAGCACTCTGCAGCACACAGGCAGCAGTGCAGCTGTCCTCCTGCTCCACATGCACAAGCAGCTCCTTCCTCAACAGGCTCCACTGTAAGTGGAGCACAGTTGTGTACCAGTACTGCCTTTGGCAGATACAAGCCTGCACATGGCTCCCCCTCCCCAGTATTACCCTAAACACATTTATAATGTACCAGGACTCTGGACCCTGTTCAGTTTATCACCCTCATCTCCTAACCACAATACAGCTGCTGTGCCAGTAAATGTGGAGATCTGTAAATACCCATTTTCCAGTTTCTTGGCTCACACCCACATTTCCAAGATGGGACCAGCTCCATAGATACGCACACACAGTTTGCATACACCCACTTGCATACAAACTCTTCCACTGCTGCACTCCCAGGCACCTATCTGCACTCCTTGCTTTTATGTGCACGCACGCAAACCCTTCCTAGTGCACACACCCGTGCAAATACAAGTAAACACATGTACACACAAAAATATAAGGAGAAACATAGTTTTTCCATTACTGGAGCATCAACCATTACTGGAGCATCAACCATTACTGCAGCTATGCTGGTTGGCACAGCAACAGGAAAGCAGAAGAGAAAAACCTCCTCTGGGACATGAGTTTGTGGACCCCAAGAACGTGAAAGAGAACCTTGAAAGTGAAAGATTTGAGATGGAAGAAGCAGGAGGATATTGGTCCTTGACCTCCCAGTTTGAGTAAGGAGACAACCAAGAGGAAAACAGCTCCCAGTCACACCAAGAAACACACAGTGATTGCCCTTTGAAGCCAAGCAGAAATTAATCCTGGCAGCTTGTGACTGAGCCTTTGCAGAGAGAAAGGAGACAACTGTAGGTCTGGTAGAGTGGGGGAAGGGAGTGGTAGGTTGGGAGTATCTTGGGGAAAGGAGGATAAGATCTGATGTGTCTGGAAGCAGCTGGTAGGACCTGGAGGCTGCTGTCGTGGTCACTGCTGCAGACACGTGCAGCATTTCTGAGTGTCAAGAGGCTGGAGAGCAGGGCACTGCCACACAAGGAAGCTCCCAGCCAATCCCCAGCACCAGTGGAATTACAGCTCAGCTGCCACAGCATGGCCCCACTGTACATGTGCTCACAGTTGTGTTTAAAATTATCTAGAAAGGGTGAGGTTGGCTATTGCTGCCTATCCCCTTCCCCCCCCAGCTCCCCTCTGGGCCCTTTCTCCCATTGCTCCTTGCCACGATACTGCAGAGGCTCTCACCTGTGCCCATGCCAGTGGAGGAGATGCAGAGATGGGGACCCTTCACACTGTCCTCACTGTGAGGCACCTCCAGGCCCCTTGACCATGGGGACAGCAGGAGGGAGGGCAGAGTCCTGACACCGGCTTAGTGGCCAGCACTGACTCCCCTTCCTGCAGCAAGGGCTTGCCTCTGGACGTCAGTGGAGATGCTGGGGTGTGCATCTACCCAAGCCCTTCTCCCCCAGCCCGGCCACCACCTCTCACAGGGACATCCAGGCTCCACATCATTTCAACGTGCATATTTATCACTTTCCCCCCACAAGACATATATTTGAATTTACTCTTGGTAAACATAAACACAGGAGATGCAAATAAGTGTTGGGGAAGCATAAATAACTCCACATGGATAGACACACATTGAGACAGCAAACACAGACACGGTTCACCAAGGGAAACCAAGAAGTGCAGAGCACGCCCTGAGGCTGCCACCAGTCGCAATGGCTTTGCTCTCATCCACCAAGCCAAGAGGATTTCTCCTGCTTTTGCTTTGCAGCAGCTGGTGGGAGAATAAAGCTGGGGAGGAGGAGTCTAAAGTTGCAAATATACCATGAAAGCATCATGGCAAGTCCTGGCACTGCAGTTTCCTGCAATCATCTTCAAGGAATGGTTCCAGTTGTAGGAAGTTGCAAGTCTTTCACAGTGTGAAAGGGTGGAGGGGCATGGGGACCACCATGAGGGAGGAGCAGCAGGTCATCTTGCAATGTCCTAATTGCAGCCAGCCGATAAACCTTCATGTAGGAACATCAGGGCTAGATGCTCCATCTAGGTCCTCTTCTGCCTTCTCTAAGGTGCTGGTTCTTCTTTAGCTGAGAATAATCTTCAGCGGGACATCATGCGAACAAACTCTGCAAACAACAACACAACACAGCCCTGAACCAGAAGGCATCCACGGTCCTCAACCCAGCTCTCATTCCCTGGAGATAGCAAGCAGCCAGAGTGAGACTGGGAGTCCCCAGGCTGCCAGAAAGTCTGTGCGCTCCAAGACTGGCCTTGAAAGCTCACACAACATGTGCTTTAATTCTTGCATTAGATATGGTGATAAGATCCCATTAGCAGGTCAATTCATTGCCTTGGACTCCTTCCCAGTCACCTACGGTCTTGTTTGCACAAGCAACTCTTTGTGTGACACTACAGCAAGCATTTTCTCCCTTCACTGTAACTTCAGGGAACCTTGATTTACAGTTTTGGGAACACGGTATGATTTCTTACTAAACTTGCCACTTCACAGAGATATCAGTGTGGGAAAGCACAAGAGTTTTGCTAGATATTGGCATTTTTGTGGAGAAAGGTTTACTTTGAGGGACTTCTTGTTTTTAAAGATACATGTTAACTGTAAGGATACCCTGGATCTATTTCTTGACCACCCTGCAGTTTGTGAAGTCAATTGCAATTGTTCAAATTGAGTATAAGTGCCATCAAATATAAATGTGTTTTCATTCTGCACTTGAATTGCTGAGGAACTAATGACTCTGCAAAGAGGAGGGCAGTGGAAATTACTCCCTTGACTTCTCCTTTTCCATTGATGGAGGTGTCCTTTGACAGCTAAAGTGGTAATTCACAGAGAAAATGATACTAGGATAGCATTTCATGTATTTTAGCTGTCTAACATAATTTAGCTGTGGGAAACAAGGAGAGCTACTGTCATGTAATCAGCCACTACATTAGAACAACTGCAGCTACCAGATACTTTCTAGGAAGATACTGGTAGTATTCTAATATTTTCAAAGCCCTCAGAGGCTTCAGTAATCCTGAGGACTGAGATGCCTTGTCATGTAGGAGACCCAGGAATGCTGCTGAGTGAAAAAAATTATGTCAATTTTACTTTAATTCTATAGTTCCTGTACTTCACCCTTACTGCAAAGGGACATCTGGATTTCCACCGGGGAAAAAAGCAGCCTGCCACACTCTCACGCCTTCCAGCTCTTATATCTTCTTAGCTGTCTGATATCAACTGCTTCCTCGCCAGAAACCCTGAGCTCTATTAATATTGCTCCTGCCACAGCTAATGGCTAGGACAGTAGCCTAACCACTCTTATTTTTCAAAGTCCTTCTGGCAAGAAAACTGTGAGAAGAAATTAATTATCTCTAGGATTTAACATGACACCTCTACATCAGGTATCTGCAGTCGTAGTGAGCACAGCTGGCACGTGACCATCTTCTGGTATAAAGGCACAGAAACAAATTCTCTATAAACCCAGAAAACAAATGTGAGCCAGGGGAAATGGAAGGTGCAATGCATTCTCCAAAGCAATCCAGCCACCTCACAGCTCTTGCAACAGATTTAAAGAAAGGAAAATGCCCCATAAAATGATGGCAGGCACAGCATGCGTGCATCAGAATCTGCTTCTGTGTGAGAGGTTCTATCTCTTACCATGCTAGAATTATGGAGACCCAATCAAAACTGGGATGCAGCAAGAGATGATACACAAATGAACAATTCAGCTGACTGAAAAAATGGAATTTTTTTTTTCTCCATACTTCAGAAATCCAGGCCCCGAGCATGCAAATCATCAGCTTCTGATCTGAAACTCTGACTCACACCAGAGCAGATGGACAGCGAGCGTTGATCCCTTCTCACCTTCAAAATCAACACGCCCATCTCCATTCAGATCCACGTCCCGGATGATCTCTTCAATATCCCGATGACCCACCTGCTGCCCGAGAAGTTTCTTCATGGCTTCTCGTAGCTCACTGGTGCTGATCTCCCCATCACCATTGGTGTCAAACTGCAAGTACATGAAAAATACCAGCAGAGGAAATACAGTTAATAGAAACAGATCTTGCTCTGGGTTGGTTATTGTATTGTCCTGCTCCTGAGCCCCCTATATTTTATCCATGTCTTTCCTTTTCCTCCTTTGGGTGTCTTTTTGATCCAGTCTGTCTTTTCTCCTCAGAAACCCCTTGCAAATGCTGTGTCTGCACCAGCTTTCCTCTTCCTTGCCTCAAGGGTTCCCTTATCTTAGTAATGTTCTCTGCTCCTCTCTTATTCCGTGCCTGACTGGGCTCTTTCTAGGTCTTCCACTGTGCTGCTCTCTCCTCCTCTTCTTCTCTTTTCTTCTCTTCTCTTCTCCAGTGGGTCTTCTCTCTATCCTGTCTTGTGTTGCTCACCTCTCTGGGGACACACGGAAGGGATCACTCACCTCTCTGAAGGCATCACGGAGTTCTTTTACACCAATCATGTCTGCAGTCTCTGCTAGAAGTTTTGGTCCCATCAGCTCAACAAAATCTTCAAAATCCACATGGCCACCCACTTGGGACAAGATGAAAGATTGTGTGTAAGAACTCCATAAGTTAGCCAAGACCAGCACTCACTTTGCATTTCTGTGTGCCCCAGAGAGCACTTGGCTCTCCAAGAAGCAAAGCACAGAAGGTGTGGGACAGTGGAAGGAAAAGCAGAGGTAGTTTTACCCTGTGTTTTCTGGATTATGGGCTAGGCAGAATGAGCCCAAGCTATTCCATCCTAGGCTGCCATGGACTGTCACACCCTTATTGCATCACATACTATGTATTAGAGGCTTGATTGTTCTAGTGTTTATAGCAACTCTCTGCTGCGCCTGTGCCAAAGGGCACGGCAAGGGCACAGCATGATGTTCCTGCATGGGCTGGGCAGTGCCCTGCAGCAGTGGTGGAGTCCTGCTCCATTACAGCAACTAATGCATGTCCAACTGTTTATTCATCGTATTAGTTCTTTTACTTGTTAGTGCCCTGAGAGCTGTCAGCAACACTTTCAACACTCTCAAATTCCCAAGCACTCGTGTGCCAGGGTTATCAGCTGCTTTTGTGTGACCGGTTGCGTATGTCACAGCTGTTTTCCTTCCCTTGACCAAGTAACTTGTCCTTTTAACATAATCCTGTGTCAGAAATAACATGCACTAAATATGCTTTTCCCCACCTGGCTGAGGGTGATACCCTGCACTGCCACAGATGAGAGGTGACAAAAAATGATGGTGAAAGACAAGGGCCACAAACACAGTTACACTGAATCAGATGCGTTTGTCACATCTTTCCATGACTGCAGCAGATGCTCCCCTCCAATGCTGCCAGCACAGCTCGCTTGCAGCCCATCCCCAGGCACAAGCAGATACACAAAAAACCACCACAGAGCAACAGCCCATCCATCATCCATCTCATCAAAACATCCCCATCTTCACAAGTTCGCTCTTCAGTCTGACACCATCTGACAAAAGCTTCAATGTGACAACACACAGAACCTGTGCACCAGTGTCTGACTGCCCACATTAAGGGCAGTTTTATACCTGACAACATAAGCATGAAGGACATCCCTTCCACTCATTGTTCCCATACACAGTACAGTCCACACAGTTCCTTTGATAAGCAAAAACAAAGGCATCGACTTCTTGGGACCACAAACAAACAGGAGAGATAATAAGGAGTGAATATCAGAACCAAAGAAGAGAGGGGAAAAATCCAAAGGAAAAGAAGCAGCCAGAGACCAAGAGAGCCTGAGGCAATGATGCAGGGCACAGCAGGAACAGGCAGGTACAGCTGGGTATGTACTACTCACAGTTCATGTTGATCTGCTGGGAGAGCTCTATTAGCTCCATCTCAGTAGGCATGTAGCCCATGGTCCGCATGCAGTTCCCCAGGTCCCTGCAGTTAATAAACCCATCTTTATCTTTATCAAACTCCTTAAAGGCTTCTCTTAACTCTGTGGGAATGGAAGAACAATATTGTCAGTGACAGCTTTCCAAGCTTTTCCAAGAAACCTCCCCAGAATCAACAGCACTTTATGAAGCCAGACTCTCTAAGATACTCAATATTTTCCCACCAGGTCTCCCTGCATGAGGCAATGACTGGAGCAAAGTTAAGCTCTTCTGTCAGCAGCACTGCTGACCCATTCCTTACGGGAGAACTTGCTTGGACTAGAAGTGTCACAAACTGTTCATTGCTAAACTGTGCTCCCTAAAGAAACTGCAACTATTAAGTTTTTCCAACTTTTACCTCTGCACTCTATTATATACCACTCACTGTGGGGATTAGCAGGTAAAACAGCTTCCTTGGAGCCATATTATAGTATCATGCTCCACAACACTTTCTGTGGGAGCTGGAGGGACAGCAGTTCCCTAACAGCCAATATCCCATTACTTACTTATCCTCCCACCCTGAAGAATCTGAAATGGATGCAAACTCCTTCACAGTCAGCACTCTTACGGTTTTATATATTATTTCTTTTGCTGGGGTTTCCAGGAATTATTCCAGTAAATATCTCCCTTGATTTGCCCCAAATTATTTTAACCCATGGGGGCCAACATGGAAGGGCCAGTCAATAGGTTTTCACTGGGCAGGGAGAAAGGGGACACAGAAGGAGCAACAAATTTTACCTTCAATTTCTTCTGGACGCAGTTCTCTATCCTGCAAAAAGAGAACATATTATATTAAAGACATTTGTTGGCCACAAACATAGTTTCAAAATAGCACTTGTTGGTACAAAGAGTTCTGGGACAAGCCAGAAAGTGAGAGAAGAAACAAGAAGGTGATGACATGTTTAATACCATCTACCTAGGAAGGCTTCCCAGCTTTCCTTCCCAAAGAGAGGGGTGTTAACCTGCACACATTTCTCTGGAAGCCCCTCTCCGTCTCATCTGGTGGACAGGGGGATGACGGATGGTCCCTGAACAGAATAGACCTAGATCAACGCAGCAAGGTGTACCACTGGTGGTACTATTGGCACTGGTGGTACTATTGGCACCTTCATGAAGTTCCTACATCATTCCCCAGCACCAAGTTCTGAGGCAGAGACTGTCCTTGCAGCAGTTACGATCTCCTCTAGAGCTCTGATTGTATTTCTACTGCCGCTCCTGCTGACACACACAGATCAAAACAGCTGGAAGCAGTCCTTGTAACCAGCAGGTCTAGACCATCATTTGCTCAGATCACTGCTTGATCTCTGTCCTTCTGGCAGGACAGCAACAGCCGTGAGGTCTCTCACAGTCAATGTCCCAGTGACATCTCCTACAGTCTGTCCTCACAAAAAGGTAGGAACTTTCCCCTTCCCCCCAGCCTCAATTCCATATACAAGCATTTTGAAACCAGGCATGAAGGCAGACACACAATATATACACCATCAAGGTCATCTTCAAATGAAACAGGACAAGGATTCACCATGTTCAGGAAACACTGCAACTTCAAACATCCAATTTGAATTTCTTGGAAGAAGGGGGAGGATATAAAAGAGTATAGGAAAGTTCCAACACTGCACCAGGAAGAAGAGATGAGCATAGAAATGCACTGCTTTCTGGTTTAAATGCCCTTTCTAATTCCTCTCATGGCTCCCAGGCAAATCCAAAACATGTGAGAATTTGGAAACACAGAAACGCAATCTCTTTTGTCGTCTCACTCTCGGCTTTTCCCCTCAACCGTGTGGAGTTTCTCCTTGCCTTCCAGGTGTCCTCCAGCCTCATCACATGTCCCTGGAGACGGTGCCTTTGATCAGTTTGAGAAGGATGATCCTTTGCTATTTAACCACAGGCTCCTCTGGAAACTCAAATGGCAGCTGCTCAGAGTGCATAGCAAACTAGGACACACACTGGTTTACGTCTGTGCAGAAATGGGCTGTGCCAGAGAAATGACCAGCTTGCCACTCATAACCTTCCCAGAGGCATCTCTGTGCTGGATGGAACTGTCGGAGTGTGCTGGCTCTGCCATTTCATCCTTCACAGACCTGGTATTTTCAAACATGTCATCCCATTTGTTCTGCTTTCATCAACACCAAGTAATAAAACAATTCAAACTCCTTAGACCGGATGCAGGAGACATAATTGCCCTCCTGCCTTGGATAAAATAACAGAAGTAAACCACCTGTGATAAGTTCCAGCACCTTGTGCACTTTATTCCAGTGATTGCAAAGACTAATCTCTGGAGATAGTGGCTGGGTGCACAGCAGGTGCAGGGCTGTGAGCGCCAGTGCTGCAGTACAAAGGGTGCCGTGACTCACCCACGGTAGCCGCTGTCTTGTGGGAGTGGCCAGGGTAGGACCCGGGCCTTCCTCCAGCACAATCCTCACAAGACCATCCTCCTCCCCCCTCACTGAAGACCACGTTGCAACTGACATCAGTGACACTTGTCAGAACTGGGGGCTTCAGCACCAGCTCTAATTTTGCACACCAAAGTATTTGCATTTGCAGGGTTCTGAGCAGATCTTTGCACATGAAGATTTCTGCTATCAGAGGGCCACAGACTGCAAATGCAGAAGGAAGGGGAGGCTTTATGTCCCTCCAAAAATCTGACTCAAGTGATAACTAATGCCATGAAGAGGTTTTCTGTTTTAAATTTGAAAGAAGATCCCCTAAAATGATTAAGGAGTAAAATTGCTTGGGATAAAATGGGCTGAATCACTCTAAAGCTTTTGGAGAGCATATGGGAAGAGTAATAAAACTATTCCAAGAGTTTAGATCCCAGATATGAGCAGAGGTGACCCCCAGAGAGTCCATTATACTTAATGGTCTTACCCTCATTTATTTCTGTTCTACGCACAATAAATCCTGTCGGCCTAAAGAGTCAATAAAAGTAAAGCTGTGTATTAGATGCACTTATTCTACATCAGGGTACTTAGAAATATCATTAATCCTATTTTGGAGATTTCTTAGGGTACAGTGAGCTTCCATGGCCTAAGCAGGATGGACACTTGTCCAGCTGTCCAGTAGGGAGCTGGACCTATCTCCTGTGACAGGTGGCTCTGTGCAGGTCAGCAAGTGTGCTTGTCTGAGAGTGTGTTTCATGTTTTAGTGACCTGTTACAGGGACTATGTGATCACTTGGTGGCTGAAGGTTAGGAAGAACAAAAAAAAAGAAAAGCCCTTTGATCAATAATGACACATAATGACTCTTTTTTCAGTTGTTGGTTGACGGAGAGGTTTAAGAAATAAAGACCTACGTGTCTCCTACGGCTGTAGATGAACATATCAACACACAAGTAAAACAGAGGTTTCTTACAGAAGCAATAAAGTTCTGGTTCCGAGGTAATTGCAGTGAGCTTTGTTTCACCGCAAGAACATGGAAGGCACTGGATGAATATATGACAATGCACGTATTCACTCATACATATCCATAAAAGGTGTGTTAATCATATGTTTCTGTTTGTCTTTAAATTCGTGTTATTGTAGGAGTATTAAGTTTGTGGGCAAAAATATGTTTTAGTTCTTGTAAGGAGACAATATTGGGGTGCATGCATACAAGCACATATTTGTATTGTTTATATATAAATGCATACATTGGATGCATATGAACACATAGTTACAATAGGTGTGACTGAATGAATACATGTGATTTTGCTATTTCTCTCTCTCTGTGTGGGAGGGTAATAGCATTTGGTAGCCTGGCACTATTTGCAAATACGAGGACAGCCTGATGTTCCTTGGTTTAACTGGCTGGGATTGCTGCAGTGTCAGGCTGGGTATGCCAATGCACAAGAGATTGTGGTTGGGTATCTGTGAGGAGGCAGCTGTCTGCTTATTTCTGCTGGTACTAGTGTGCTCACTGTGAACTAATAGGAACAGTATCAAACACGGACAGCTTGTTCCCAATACAGAGGCCCTGATTTGCATTTAACTGGCTATTTAGGCCTTAAATGCTAATCTGAGCCTCTGGGAATGAGAGGTGGGTGTCTTGCTAGAATAACAGCTTTGAGCACTGGACTCTTCCCGAGTTGCTATGATTATGCAAGTCCTGAAGTCCTAAAACCTTTTCCTGAGCCCATATGATTATGGCTACTTGAATGCAGGCTTGGATCTATCTTCCATAGCTGCAATTTTAGAATCCTCCTTTCTTGGTGTTTAGGCACAAGGGTATCTGCACATCCTTCAGGTCAGACATTTGCCTGTGGTTGTATTTGCACTTGGAGCTGGAGCCGGGATGCTCGAGACCCAGGGCTGGGAGTTACAGAGCTCCACACAGACGGAGCATGAGGGTGGTTCCGCATCCCGACTCACGTCCACGTGGCTTTGTGCGTGTCTCACCCCGCTTGGTTTGACTTACGTACAGGCTGCCTGTTTTCTGCGAAGCCCTTCCTCAGGAAGATGCATGCTGGCCCCAGCAGGTTGTGCATGACGGCGCAGTTCTGGGCCAGCACCATGAGTGGACCCTGGTACTCGCAAGCCGACGACCCCTCTTCGCTCGTCTGGACAGCTTTATAGCTCGTCTTCTCGTCATGGCGGATCTTCCCAGCCAACCAGCAGCAAGCAAACAACACAACAGAGGATGTTACCTCCCCATCTCGTTCCTCTGAAGTTTTACTGAACCGCCTCGCAGAGACATAATTGCTAAATTTCTTTCATCTGGTGCACACAGCGTCCCCCCCACCAGCCTATTAGGATTTGTACAGAAGCAGTAAGTCCAGGAGTTCACTTTCAAAAGCTGATAGAAGAACAACCAAGCATGAGAATTTCGCTTTGAAATTACATCAAACTCTCAGCACTGCTCACATCTCCCCAGACACAGCCCAAAGTGCCACACTCCCACAATCAGCCCCCAGAGTTAACACTGCCTTGAATGAGCTGCAAAGGACAAGCACATCCCAACTTAACAGTACATGTGCCAACCCGTACCCCGGGCAAATCTGCCGGCAGAGCCATGTTGGCCAGGGTGTCCCCAGGAGACCAGGCAGAGCCTGCACAAAGCCACTGCACAGGCTCCACGTTACATTTCAGCAACACAGCATCACACGGTTTATCACGTTATCGGAAGACCATTTACAGCATCAGGTGGCTCTGCCAACTGCAGGCTCACGCTGCCTGCGCAGCTACTAATTAGTTACATCCTCAGGGTTTGAGGCACTTACTGCCCTGGCCTCTTCTAATCACTGACAGTCCCAAAGTGGAGATCAGGCATGGGCACAATATTTTTGTGCGTTTGCATTTGCACATTTTCCTAAGTGCACATGTCCTGCTAAGCTAAGGCTCCAGAATGGAATCCAGCACTGGATTTTATAAGGAGGCACTGCTTTCCTTTTATAGAAATGCATTTCCCTGGCTCTGCAAAAAAACCTCTTATCCTGATATTCCCATGCAGCTATAAAAAGCCAACACAACCCACAGGACCCTTGGTTTTACAGAATAAACATTAATCATACATCAGATTCCTCTTCAGGAATGATTCTACTTTTACAGCCAGTGTTACCAGGGGTGATCAGAGAAGCTCTGTCAATTGTCATTGTCTCTATTAACCCTTTCCTTAAAGCCTGAAGTACATTTTCAGGCTAAAAGACTAGACATAAACACCCCCCCATTCGCACGTGTCTTAGACTATTGTATCTACTTGCTGTGTCTGCCATGTGCTATTACACTGCATGCATGGTTTGTACTTCGCCTTTTTGTACACAGTCTTACACCAATCTGCTCATGTATAATGTCATGTGAATATCAAGCATCAAAACAAAAATAACTCAAAAAGCAAGCCATGGAGAAAAAAAATGATGAAGCAGAAAAGCGTTTTTGTTGCAGTCACCGATGAAAAAGGACTCTCTCTGATTAATTCTGACACATAGGACACTTATCCTTAACAAACTGAAAGATGAGCATCCATCCACAAATGGCATATTACTAGCTCAGCTAAATGTCAAGGGATCTGTGTTGAACTACACGGCTTTGTGACATCAGTGAAATGTATTTTCAAAATTATCAGCTTTATTTCCTGGCACATTTTTCAGTTTAACATATCAAATAATATGAATCACTTAAATAGCCCACATTGATTCTGTGTTTAATTCCAGTGAAGCCACGTGAAGGACGCAAAGCCCCACAGCCCCAAATGTTTGCTTTCTGACACTTCCAGTCAATAGTTTATTACCAAGCTATACAGCAGTACCTCGTAATAGTCATCCCATTATTTTTCTGTCTCGATAGAGGTTGCCAGTTTGACAAAACAGTTGCCAAGAGCCACTGAGGATTGGGACCAGACAAACTGCTGCAGTGCCAGAATGCCATGGTAAACAGCTCCGCGAGGCTCCCTGCCCTACCCTGCCACTGCAGGCAGGATTTATGGCATTCAATATTCCCTCTGCCAGCAGTCTCACAGGTTATCCTGCAAATATCCACTCAAATTCCTTTCACCATGTTCCTTCTACATCCCAGAAGAGTGGGGAAGGGAGCTGTGAGATTGGTATGGGGCAAAGAAACATCAGCCACCCATTACAGGGGAAACAGCAGTGTGAATGACAAAGAAAATGCAAGGATAGGACTTGGGAGATTGGGCTTTCCCAGTCCCTTCCCTGAGTGAAGGACCACTAACCTTCCTGGCCAAGTCCAGCTCTTGGCTGTGTCAGACCAGCAGATTATGGAGTGGGAAGAGACCTGGTTGATCTAGAGATGGCCAAAGTGGTGGTGAGGTGTGGTAAGGTGAGGGACCTGGATGCCAGGGCTTTTAATTTCTGCACAGCAGAAGCACACCAGGATTCACTTCATTTTCCTGCCTGAGTGTCAGAGGGACTTTGCAGGACAGCAAGCTAAGAGGGGCCTCCGTCCAAATTGCAGTATCTCTTGCAGGGAAAAGCAGCCAGGATGGTTTCCACGATCACTGGGGGGACACTGTGACAATAGGAAACTGAAGTGTCCAACAACAGACATGGAGTCAAAGCCTGAACAAGCAAGGTACCCTGGTATCAGCCGGACCCAGACCAAGCCAGCTGGTGCCTGGGAGTGAATCCCAAATTTTGGGTTGACATAATGTATTCAAGAGTTCAGACTGTTACCCAAGAGCAGCTTCCATACACGCTGTCTGCAGTTCCTCCTCTTTAACATTTCAGCAAAATGAGTTTGCTCAAGGTAAAATCTGAGAAAAACAACTGGGATCATATAACAGCCAAGTGAAGTTGTGCAATGTTAAGACTGATCTGCAAAGTCTCCACTATAATCATGTGTGTTGTGATCAAAAGAATGGCAGAGCACCAGGACCTGTCAGGATGAGTGTGCGAGGCCTTATTTCATAGCTCACTAGAGTGGTGTCTGAGAAATTCTCTAATTCAGCTTTGCAACTTCTTCTCTTCAGTCCTGACATCCCAGGTCTTGTAACTAGGCACAAAGTGAGTTATTCGAAGCAAGTTTTAGGAAAGTAAGCATAAATTACCTAAAAAACTGATGACACAAAATTTACAGGTTCTCGAATTAATTTTGGTTCAAGCAGCCTGGCTACATGTCAGACTTTAATTGCAATCGCCTTGCACAGCTGCAGCCAACTCCTTTTATTCCAAGTTGAAGGCGACCTACAAGCAACCAAGCTGGTTTTTCATATGTGCAACATTTGGGTAAACCTCATTTACTTCTACGCCTCCCTGCAGGTCACCCTGACCTAGGGACTGGTCTCAGCACTGCCTAACTGCTTGGTGATGAATTCCCTCATCAAGTATCCCAGCTCCCCCACAGCAGCACTGGGCCATTACTGGATTTGTTTACAGCAGCCAAGATAACAAGCAAATTGTGTTTCTACACAGAAGAGGCCAACATCCAACCAAAAGAAACAGTCTACGACGGAGGTCCCCTCCCAGACAGCTGCCTCCCAGAGGAGCTTTCCCAGGTAGCAAGGTCTCCTGGATGGAGTATCTTGATGGCAGTGGCATTTCACTGTTGTCAAGGTCTCCACAGAGGCAGCATCTCATTGCAATGCTTTGGATGATCAACAAAACTTTATCATTTATGGAGAGTGAACTGCATAGCCTTTTGCTGAGCTATTAGATTTGCAGCAATGCCAAGTGAGAACCGTGTGGCTGACAGGTACACAGTGCTGTAAGATCTTCCTCAGTCAAACAGGAAATGTTTCTGGGGCATGTCATTCCCATTTCAACCCAGTCCAGAACAGAAGAATTATTCCTGAATCTAATTTGTCCCAGGACCACTGTAATACCTCAGCACAGAGCAGACTGTGGGCTGAAGGCTAACAGATACATGTGGCAGCTCTCAGATGTAAGTCCAGCTGGGCCCAAGCATGTAGACACTGATGCTGATGCGCAACATGATGCACACACAGCCAGGGCCCAGTGTATCCACTCAAAAACAGACGCATGGACAAACAGAGCAGAGAGAAAAACATGCTTCTGTATCCAAATACATACCAACAAAACTAATTGTGTGCATATGCAAGGATGGATAGACATAAAAACATGTGCATGTCTAAACATAGACTTCTGTGAGGATATGCACTAGTGGGTGAGCACACATACAGCACCATACAAGCAAGGGTATGTGTGTGATACACAGAAATTCCCCCCTTTTGCACTCACAGCAAACCTGCTCAGGTGCTCGGGATGCCTATGTAGAGATGTAAAGAGGTAAGGACACACATGTACCTCAGATGGGCCAATAGGTGTGCATGCTCTTACACAGCAATAGCAACATGTACCAACACATGACCCTTCACACCTACATGGATATATGTCCCTACACCCATGACACATGTGATTACTTATGCAGGTAACTCTCAGCTGAAGCACGTGCACACACACAAACTCACACACATACACGCACATCAAGATGCCCTGGCAGGAGTGTGTCAGCACACTGTGCACATCAACAAGCACATACTTGCACGTACCCAGAGGAGATCTGTACACACACAGCGAGCAGGACACAAGCCTACATGTACATTTCTTTACACACATTATGGCTCTCAGCATCCTGGCCTCTACTGGCTGCACTTGTGTGAGCAGCTCTTACAGAAAAAGTCTGGTGAAGAGAGCTGAACCCTTCATACTCATCTCTGTGTTTCTCCCACCTCCCATTCTACTCTGCCCACAATGTCACCCATCCCCAGAAGCAGCACAGGAAACGCACAGTGCACTTTGATTCAGGGAACATACCTTTTTAGAGAGGTTTCTCAGTGGAGACTTCACACAGTTGCCCATAATATGTTGAGGCTGCCTTTCCGGTGGACTTGGTTATAAAGGAACTGAAGCAATTGATCCCATTAAAGGTATTCCTTGGGAAAAAAGCGAGAAAGGCAGCGCCAGGCAAATCCAAACAGCTACTGGCTGCTGGGGCTTTCCCTCTTCAGGGAGCTTTTTCTCTCTCTGCCTCTCTCTCTCCGTATTTTACTTTATGTTCACTTGAAGAGATGAAGCAGGAAGGAGAGGAAGGGGAGAGAAACAGACAGAAAGAGAGAGAGAGAGGGAGAGAGAGAGTGAGTGAGAAGGGGGGAGAGAGGGAGGCGGGTGTATAATCTACATTAGATTAATGTTCAAATCCCTCCCACCCCCCTCAATCTGCAGGCAAGATTGTTTCACTCATAGGAGAGGGCTGTTTCAGGGAGAATTAAAACAGAGAGGCAATGCAAGAAGTGATTTCAGTGATGAGTTCAGTGAATCTAGCTAGTTTGGGTCCACACAGCCTCTGAACACTGCATCCCTACCCACCCCCCTTCTAACTCCTCTTGGCTTTTCAATCACCACAGCACTAGGCTGGCCAGAAGGCAATCCACTTAGGGGCTTGGAGCAGACCACGACTCGTTTCGGAGCAGAAACGGACCATTTATCTGGGTGGGACCTGTTTCAGCTTATAAATACCAGCAGTGTCTGATTTTTTTCCTGTCACGGTGGAAGCAAGCCTGGAGACAGCAGTCCTAGGACCCTACAACACTCTCAGCGCCAGGACAGTAATATTTAACCACAAGGGAGAGACCTTGAGCCAGTCTTGCAGTAAAGTTTCTCCAGCTTTCTGCAAGTAAAAATCAATTGGCAGTTTAACCTGCACAAGTCTGCCAAAGATGGGCTCACACCTGAATCCTAAACCTAAACAGCCCCAGGTTAGATAATGTGAATCAAAGAATTTTGACGTCAGATCCATCCATTCCATTTGCAAGAGCCCAAGTCCTGGAATAAATAAGAGGCACCCGAACCTAGAGCTGGCTATAAACTTTGGACTTTATGCCTGTAGTGTAGAATAATCTCCAAAAAAAAAGGGATGAGTCCCCAGTACATTTTCTCCTGATCTCAGGCTGAGCATAAGAGCATTCAGACTGAAAAGAGATTTAAATTGCATAAAAACACATCATCACACTCAGGCAACAGGATCTGAGCAGGATAGTGAATGCACCTTTAGCTGTGAAGGCACCACAGCTGCACTCCACAGTGATTAGAAGTATGAAGCGCTACCTCCTTCAAATACTGTGGAGACTGGGATGACACTGATCTTACACCCTGTTATGCAGCAGGCTGGTTGGACACTCAGGTGTTCAGCTGAAAGATTTCACATCTGTGTTTGCAAGTGTGGTTCCAAACAAAATCTTCTACAAAGACCTACACCATGGGCTGAGTACTTGCACCACATGCTTTTTGTGACAGAGCCAAGGACTCACTCTCCTGGCAGCTCTAGGACTGTAGGACGGAGAAGGATGAAGTGTCAATGTCACAACAAAGCAGGGATTTCTCCTTCCACCCTGATGGTGCTGCGGCAAAATTAAGTATGATTCCAAGGTGACTCAACAGTTGCTTTAGAGTTTAGAGGCTTCTTCCACCTAAGGAGATGAGTTTAGGAGTCCAAGCATGACAAAAGTCCACAGCTTCTCCAGTTCCAGTCACAAACAGAAGTGCATGGCCATAGGGGATGGTGTTTCTTGCTCTTCCTTGTACTAACGGCTTCCCAAGAGTGAAGGCAGTGGAACAGCCTCCTCTCAGATTCCCTCAATGCCTTCTTCATTGAATGACCTGCATAGGAGCTGCACAAAGGTCCACAGGCTCTCCAAAACAAGAAGCTGCAGCAGCAGATGCTGAAGGACACTCCTTGTCTGCCCCTTGTACCCAGGGCTGACTGAGAGGGGGACAAAGGGGAAGACTTCTATAGCAAAGGCCACCCACGCTAGGCTGGGAAGTGAAACTCTTCCTGAGCTGGGCCTGTCTCCTGCTGTCATAGGAGATGCTGAAGAAAAATACAGTCTCTGGGGACTGTGCCAGCCCTGGGCCTTGCAGTGAGGGACTTTGCAGGAGGATGCTGAAACTCCCAGCTGCTCTCAGGCTTCCATCTTTAGCCCTATTTCTCTTTCCCCTCTTAAAGCAGCTAATGGGAGGCTGATCTACCCTCCGACAAAGTGCCAGTCATTAATAATATCCTCTGTCAGCTGGAGCCATTCCCCAGGCTCCTTGTTTATTGACGAAGTGCTTGTCTCCCTTGAGCAGAAGCTGCCACACAGCGAGTGAGGCGCCTGGGCTCCTTCCCGAGACAAACGACTTCAATTCCAGAGCAGAGAAGAGAGAGAATTGCCTTTCTGCTGCTAATGAATCTCTCCCTGACAGGAAGCATGGAGGCCAGGAACGCCCTGCAATTGAGAAGTGCCCATCTCCCATGTTGTCCCAGAGAGAGGGAGGGAAAGAAAGGGAGTCAGACATCTCCTGCCAGAAAAATCCATCACAGCTCCCAGACTGTTGCGGGACAGCTTTGGAATACAGCTGTGGAATGTGTCTTACTGAGCTCTAAAAGCCTCTCAACGAGATGGTCACCCTCTAAATACTAGCTTGTAGCAGAGCATTCAGAGCCAGCCACCGAGGTACATCACTGTGTTTGCCTACTCTCCAGCTTTTCTTCCCTGCAGTTACAGGCAGTTGTAGGAAACATGCAGGGCAGAGTGAGAGGATTGAGACCTGCTGCCAGGCTTGGCTGGGAGTTCGCAATCCAGGAAGGGAAGAGGGAATGGGAGCCCATTTGCACCAGGTTTGCAGCACAGTCACAATCCTTTGAGTTCTGTAAGAATTCTAGTGGAGCTGCAAGGGGCCCAAGAGATGCGATCATAAACAACTTTTTTATCTCCTTATTTACCCTGACTCTCTTAAGAGCAACTGGGCAGGACACCACAATCTAGCAGACAGCTCCTGCTGAGCTCTGAGGAGGAAAATCTCTCTACAGTGGGATCTTGTTCCCATCACCACCACAGGCAGCTTAGAGATAGGCAGGAAAGTGGAGCTGGCAGAAAGGTCATTAGAAGATTAGGTTAGAAGGAACATATTTTCTCTCTTCCTCCAGCTAAGGCTGCTGTAAGAACAGGATGCTGAGAATAAGTGTGTCAGAAACATTTCTGTGTAGGTGCTGATCTGTGGGTATGCCTATATCTGGGGTAGTCAGTATGCATGTGGGAGGGCTGCACATGCATGTATACTGGTTTTCCCACACTGTTCTTTGTGGCAATCACACTGTTCTTTTAAGGTCTGTGTCTCTGTTGTAAATGTTCTAAAAATCTGTAGGAACTTTGTGAAATGTGAGTCTTGGTGCTGTTCATGCACCCTCCCTTTCTCCTGAGGTCCAAGGTGGAAAGCAAAGACCTCAGGGGATGTAGCTTGGCACAGAGGAAGGTCTCAGCTCACAGGAAAGAAGCATTTGGCACACTGACTGACCTGAGCACAGAGGAGGGAGAAGGCTGGATGACTTGGCATTGAACAAGGAATGATTTAGGTGGTTTAATATGTCTGGATACTTTAAAAAGCAGCAGTGCTGTGCTTTGGGCTGGCACCTTTGGCAGAAATGCTCATTTCATAGGAAAATGTTGGAACCCATCATAGCTAATCGCTTGGCAGCTGCCAGAAACTTTATCCAATGGCAGCAAATATCCAACAGACACAACAGAAAGAACAAAATCAATCCAAAACATGTGATTGCTTATCAAAACGTAGCTTTGCTTGGCAAAAATTTTCAGTGGAAGTATGGATTTGTACAGGGACTGTTCAGATGCTAGGCCTGTTTCAATGCACAGTCCTTTACATGCTGGAACACTACATCACTGTCCTCAACACAACATAAAGACTGCAATGTCAGTAGGTAGTGGGTAGTGTATAGTAAAGCAGGGAAAACTCTTTCCTAGTATCTTTTCACTGAAGTCCATAGTTCTACTAAGAGCCCATTAAATGCTTCAAACATTTAGTATTTTAAAATACACCATCTTACTTGATCTATCCTAACACGGCAGGAATTTTTGTTGTACTTTTTCCTATCCCAGAGTGGAGAGTGTATATATGGATTAGTAGCTTTCAAATCTGCTTCCAATCATCCTTCACCTGGTGCCTATAGATCCATATTTTAAAGGAAACATATAGTTCTACAAGAAACTGTCTTGTTTACTGAATGACCTCAGATGAGCCTAAGCATTTGGATTAGGTAACATCCTCCTGTTGTCAGTGCTGTCAAGGACCTCATTTTGAAGCTCCCAACCACTGGAACATGCACTGGCGCGCCAAACTTCTGCGACTGATTTCCCTTTCTTTTTCTGCATCAGCTCCCAAGTGCTTTTGCTGCACATTGAGTTGTGTCTTCTAACCTCAAATGAACCTTGGATGGTTCCATATGCCAGTCAGACAAGTACAGGTCCATCTCAAGGGAAGGCACTAGCAGGTATTGGTGGATGCAGTTCAGATTCTCATCTAGGGAGAAGAATATTTCTGCAGAGAGTTTGGAAACTTTCTTTGCTGTCAACTGTTCCAGGAAGAAAGTGTTGCTGACTCATGCTGTGAATAATATTCTCCTCCATTAGAGCAATTGGATCATAATCAATCACAAACAACAGAATGTTTATTAAAAAGACCAAGGATATTTTCTATCCCTCTCAAGGTAACAAAGCTTGGACTGCCTGTCAACTTCTGTTTAGAACAGCTCTGTCTGTAAATAGCTGGCTTCATTTTGAATTAGATGAAAATAGATGGGAATGTGCCTTTTCTTGACACCTTCCCTGCAGATCTGATCCAAATATTTTGCATTACCAACTTCCAAGTTCCTACGCAGGAGATGTGCTGGCCAGAGCACAATGTACTGTGGATATTTGCTGATGATGATCCTAAAGATCATCAATGGGCTACAAAAAGACAAGTACAAACTTGACAGCTCAGAAGCTGCTGAGAGGATTTGTCACGTATATGGAGTACAGAGGTTGTTTAAAATAAACCTTATGTGGTCCCTTCTCTTTGCTCCAGAATATGAGAAGTTTGTGCCACTCTGTCCAACTGTGACTACTGCAAAAGCAGCTAATTCTGCCTGGCTCCCACACCTCTTTGGAAATAAGAGGAACAGGGGGTCACTGTTTGGCTGGCACACTGAGGTGCTATTGAAAATGTGGCTGATCCTCAGATGAGCAGAGACCTGGAAACCAATATCAACCAAAGACTCCAAACCAATCCTCCAGCATTACGTGAGATTTGCCACCCTAAAACAGAGATCTGCCTCATGTCTAATTTGGGTAAGGATCTGGTAGCACCTTTAAAAGGGCTAAACTGTGTATCCCAGATCTCTGGCTATATCTCAACAAAGCTGACCCCAAAGTATCTAAACCCTTTGAGTCTTATTTCAAGAGACCACAGTGGGGCTGCTGGTGGATTTCTACTTCCTGCCTTCAGCTGTTGTGACATGATGCTTCACAACGTTACATGGTTGCCTGTTTCCTTCCAAGAGAAGAGAATGTATTTTTTCTGTGTGGGATGAAACAATGCTGTGTATTCTTTCCAAAGATGGTTGCAAGATGCAAAGTACTCTAGGGAAGGAATGGGTGGAAGAAATATTAGAATATTGCTAATGTCTTCATTCATGGATAGCATTGAGTTCATGGTCTTATGCTGGTGCAGAAAGCTACTAAAATCTAAATATGACTGTAGCTAGGACAGCTCTTTATTTTTAAGTGGGGCATTTGATTGAAATTTGAGGATTACTCAGGTTCATGGGCACTGCTGCTGCTCTCTAAGGTCACAGGAATGTCAGAGCATTATTGAAAGGGAGCCCAAAGTTAGCTAGGCATCTTTTACTGAATGCACACTATATAGCTGCTTGTTATTGGAAATCAATACCACTCATGGACTCATCAGGGAAAAACAGTTACTGAAGCTGGAATGCTACAAAGAACCACAGCTAATTCAGCTGACAGCCTGCAGCCCAGCCACTACATCTAAAGCTAAACTTCCCTGACATTGTCTTGAAACCCAGGATTGCATGAAACAAAAATCAAGGTGGTAAAGCTTAACAAAATGGACAGTGGACTTATATAAATGCTGATTAATTTATCACTGAAAGCTTTTTTTTTCTCTCCAAAGATAAGCTGTATCTAACCAGAAGGTTTGTGTATTTCAGTGCATTAGATCATACTGCTGTATATTTCATGAATAGAATATTTAATGAATGTTCTTTTAGCTTGGTTTTATTTTGATGTCTTTCTATAGCCTTTTAAAACAGATTTGTCTAAAAAGTAAATCACTGACAAAGATTAATGTTTGCTGGCAGACCCACTGCAGGCAGGCGGCTTATCCATTGCCCCTTAGCAATTCTGTACATCTGGCTCACATCCCTCAAGCACTTTACAAGCAATGAATGTGATAAACTTTTCTCCAAGCTGAGCAAGGGGGGAACTCAGTGGATATGCTCAAGTGGAACAATGTTTCGCTGTGTCTGAGTTCGTTACATATAAAAACATGAGACGTACCTTGGAAGGTGTGGCGGGTGTCAGCAGGCAGGTGTGTAAGCAAACGCCGACCGATGTTTTAAGCACAGGAATGCATAAGCGTGTACAGAGGTGGTTGTGTAGCCACACAGAAGATTTAGCAGACGCTGCACGAGCAGGCTGTGTGTACATAGACAAGACATGCATATGAAGGCTTTTTATGTCAATCTACACGCATGGACATGGGCTATGACAACTCATGCAGGGATGGAAGCACGGAGGCTGTACGGGCCCCACGCAGGTACCCGGACCCCTGTGAATACGCAGCTGGGAGAGGCTCTGACTACATCACGGCAACAGCGGGGCTCTCCCCGGGTCTGATACACTCACCGGGCGGCCCAGGGACAGGGCATGCCCCAGGAGCCCAGAGCGCGGCGGGTCCGTGCCAAGGCGACTCCGCCGGGTGGGGAAGGGCCGCGGGACGGGGCGGCCGGGNGCCCCGCTGTCCCGGAGCCCCGCGGCGCAGTGCGAGGGGGACAGGCCGCCCCGGGGCAGCGCCGTTCCCGGGGAGCCCCGGCGGGACGGGAGCAGTGGGGGGAGTACTGCCGTCCGCGGGAGTGTCCCCTGAGGCCACGGGGACTGCCTTCCCTCTTCGCCCGCGCCCTTTAGGGGCCAGTACAAGCCTTCAGAGGTGCCATAAAACACGGAGGAAAAGTCGGTGCAGGATACGGCATTTCTCCGGTTTTTTTCTGCCCCCTAATCTGTGCACCCACGCTCCACACTCCAAGCAAGCCAAGAATGTGCCACGGGATCAGCATCACTTCGGCGATCAGTCATGCTAAGCCAGAAGTCTATTCACCTCTAATTACTGTGCCGATTTAACAGTGTTAATGAGCAGTTTAGTTAGAGACTGTCTCTGTCACGAGCCCTGACATGCCACTGCTTCACCTGCCTTACAGGCACAACACTGCACACGAGCACCTGGAAACCCAGACCTTTCACCTTCACCTTGTCACCCCACAGCGTGACACATGAAAGTTTCCATTGCTAACATCACTGCTTCAGAGCAGCCCAACAAGCTGCAGCCTCCCTTGCTAATACACAGGGCCAGCTGAAAACTTCCATTACTGAGCCAGGAGCCACTCTTCCCTGGCAGGGCTGGCCAGGGCTTCCTAGTTCTCCACGGGTGGAGCTTCAAAAATGGTCCTGATGCAGTGACAGCTCTTGGGCAAAACTCCCGTTAGAATCAGCTGAAGCCAAAGACATTGGAGGGAACAAAGTCATCTGGCAGATGAGAAGACCAGAAAGGTGACAGGCTTTTTTTCCTCGACAAGGCACCTTTTCCCTAAACACTCTTGGCTAGTGAGAAGAGAATGTTTTTGACACATACTTTCCACATAGGCATCCTGGGGACACCTCCTGCCCCAAAATGGGGCCACTTCTGTCATCCCAGTTCGCTGTCAGGTCCATTAAAACTTGTTACGAAGAACTAAAGCTCAAGAATAAAGGAGGATGGAGCAGGACAAGAAAAGGAAAATTTTACAAGAAATGTAGAAACATTCCTTCCCTATTTTAATGTTAATGTAGACGCGGACATTAAAGCAGGAAGGGAGATGGTGCAGGAGAGGCTTTAAACTCCCTGTACAAATAGAAATACAAAGGCTCCTTTGGCCACAGTGCTAACAGCAGAAACCCTGTAAATATTTCATGATTCTCTACGGCAATTGTTTGACCCCTTTGATCCCCATGCTACCAGAGGCAATTGACAGAAAACTGTTGGGGAATCACTTCACTGAAAAATTTAACAGTCAGGCAGGGTGTGAAAGCTAAACGGCTCTGAAAACGTTCAGGTCTCACATGGCAGGATCACTTACAAATTAATATTGCACAGCAAATGCCTGGAAAAAGCTCTTTTTGAAGGTGCCAGCTAGGCCAGCGCTGAGGCATAGGAGGAATGAAGTGAAGAGAACTGGTGGCTCTCTGTGCTGCAGTCCCCATACAGAGCTGTGGTGAGCCAGGTGCCAAGCGGCTGCTGCACTGTAGGCACTGCAGCCACATCACCGCTGACCCAGGAATGCCACAAAACTTGCACTGCGGTCCTGCTGCTACCGCACTGCTGTCCTGGTCTCTGTGCTGCTGTTGCTGCTGTTGTCACTTAATAAACTGTGTCTTGCTGTCAAGCTGCCACCTCACCGCCACCCCAGCTGCCGAGGGGTCACCACTCCTTGTTGCTGAACTGTGATCTGTAGCCTCAGTAGAGACACTACAGGACCCTCATGCTCTTCTGCTCTGCAGGGGTGATAAGCATGCTCCCTTATGCTTCACAACACTCTTTTGCCACTTGGCCACTCCAACACTATCCTATTAGGCCAAAATTATATGAAACATCCTCCTCACGCTCCCTTTTCTTGCCACTTTCCCACTTTGCTGCATTATCACACACTCATCCCTTGCCAACTACACCCATGAGTCACAGCACAGCTCTTGCACTGCATTGAGCTCCTGCCACTGCAGGGCCACTTTAAAACACTGCTGTCCCACTGTCCCGCATAAAACCAGTCCATACTCACACTGCACTCTCAGCAGGTAAGTCTGTGGCATTGTCCTCGTGCTAACTCACAGCCTTGCTTCCAAAACTGTGGCATGATGGTAATGCTTCACTTGCTGCCTTCTGCTATAGCAGGATGGTGCTGTCAGATCAGCGCAGCCCTTTGCAAATATCACACCAGAAGCGATCGCTGCTGTATAGAATGGCTCTTGTCTGGAACATTGTATTACTACATCAGTAGACTGCTAAACTCTTCTGTCAGGCTAGAACACTCCACAGTTATCACACCCGGGCACTGCCAAACTCCTACCACATAGCACCAGTATCACATCTCTGCTCTGCCCCAGGATTGCTTTACCACATCACTGCATTGTCAGTGCCATGTTCTCCAGGCACTCAGAGCTGCACGTACTGCATCTTAACCCAGTATAAACTCCACAGCAGAGTGCTCTTCTGCAACTGCTGCACCGAGCCAGTGTGCAAACATGTCATTTGGCTAAGATGACATCCTGGCTTATATTTAACGCATCATTACACTACCCTACTTTTGTTAATTCATGTACCACTCAATTACAAAATGGTAAAATATCCCAAAAGAGTATTACTGCTTAATGGTATTAGAACATCACTGCACCAATATAGCATAAGCCTAATTAATAAAATATCACTGCATTCTGTATCCTGGCAGTATCTTAGCATTCTCCTGGAGTACACACCCACAGTGCACTATATTGCCGTGCTGCTTATATAAACACAGCGCTTCTTCCTTCACTCCGTCTTTTTTTCTGCACAGCTACAAATCTGTCTCCCTCAGACACAACCCTCTAGTCCTGAACTGCTCCTTTTTGCTGTTACTGCAATAATGACACCCTCCATGGAGTCAACCCTGCAATCTTTTCTATGTATCTGATTGTACCACTGTAGTGTCTGCATCTGCGACCACATCACTGCACCACCATGGAACAGGGTGATGATGTTCCACATCTGTAGAGCTGGGACAAGATATACTGGTGCTGCTGGACCACAGTGCTCTGCTGCTGCAGATATGCATCACTGTGCTCCTCTCCTATGTACTCCAAAATTACTGTTTTAACTGTTTCACAGTGGGCTGTGTGGGCTAGAAAGAAGTTCTCGTATTAAATGAATTATCTGCTGAGCTGTTGCTGTCTTCGAATCACAATGTGGAGCATACTGGTGTTACAGCACCTGCAGCCTCAGACTACAACCCTGGACATGCCTGCACCAGGCTGCAGCCTCGGCTCTTGCAGGTGTAAGTCCTTGCCTGTCGCAAACTTTCATGCACATTTTTACACAATGTTGGGCATTTATTTCTTCATTCACAGAAACAAAATTTGTATCATTCTGTGCCGTGACAGAATTTCCATACATCTTACTCCTGGGCTTTTATTCATCCCAGGATTTTGACATCACTACAAAGAAAAAAGCTTCATGTATCTTTCTGTAACCAGCTCATTGTGTATCCTAAATTACAGTTCCCCATCTTGCCCCTGTACAGGGGGATCTACTACAGCCCACTCCTAAAAGTCAGTCCTAAAATCTCCACTAAATTTTCATTCTGTCATAGTTACTTCAAAGAAAGCAAGTGAGAGATGAATACAGAGAGAAAAGGGAATAAATAACACAACGCTCTAAAAGAAAGATGCTGGTGTGTGTGTGTCAGCACTGGTACAATGTACTCAGTGAAAAAGTGAAAACTAGAACTGGATCTCTCTCATTTCTGTAAAGGGCATTGTTCAACACCACAGATAAATTTGGGTACATTTACAGCTTTCAGAAATGTCTTTTGACACTGGAATGCGAGCAGCAGAGCAGGTAAAATAAAGATGCTGTTCAGGTATGGATTGAGTTCAAAACCAGAGAGGTTTCCATGAGTGGGAGACCTGGAATAGATTTGTTTGTATTTCTGACGCATTAGGGACATACAGCTCCATAGACTTAACATCTCTTTCTGAATACATCTTCACTTCCCTCAGAACTACAGCATAAGTCAGAGCCAAGACCATGGATTTCAAAGCCTCATGCTCAAATATTGCTTTCTGTAACCTGGTTGAGCATCTATCTCTGACCAGGCTCTTTCTTATTGTTACAACAAAATTTTAATCTAGACTTCAGGTGCACCATTGGCACACGGAGGATAATACTCATTTTCAGTTAAACACGAGCGTAACGGTCCTAAACAGCAGACACTGTCAGTGAGGATGGAAAACTATTGTGCTTTGGAGAGAACAAATGTGTTTTGATTTTTATCTGAAGTCAAGATGAACAGAAGTAGACAACATCCCCATATTAAACATACCGGTGTATCACCCAATTACAAAAATTTTTCTAATTCTCTCCATAATCTCAGTCTGAATGGGCTCCCTGCAAAGCCTCCCAAACATGCATTAAAAAAAAAAAAAAAAGAAAACTGGAAAAGGAAAAGGAAAACTCAACTATAAACTCCAGAAATAATAATTCTGGTTTAATTGATCATTTCCAGGGCTGGAACTTAGCCACCCAAGCTACTGGCTTATACGTATAATTGTGCTTCTGGAAGATTGCAGTTACATTAATCTTCCCAGAGATTACATTTTCCAGTAACATCCCTAGATGTCTCTAAAAGAAAATTTCAATCTAGTCTCCCTCTGCCTTTTCATTTTTAGAGGGTAACCCTGTTGGGTAATTTCACTACCAAAAGCAGCTAAAAGTGACAGCTTTGTACCGAAAGAGCTTGCAAACACCAAAAGCATCTGTTCTATTCTAACATAGTGACTGGGAAAGCTTCGGAATTGGGTCAGGATTTTTTTTTTGTCGTCCTCCCCACTACCTTCTCCTGACAGCTTCTGCCATCAGAAATGATTCATATGCTGATTGTACAGAAATGTACCATAAGGAGATGTAAACAAATACAGCAAAGCAAGGCGGGGAGCCAGAGAGATGGAATCTAATAAATAAATAGCTTTTAAAAACCCGCTTCTCTGCCTCTCAACCTCAGCAGGCAGAGCCACAACTTCCCCCGGCGACAGGGAAAGCACCGGCACTTCCCCCGTCAGCACCACCGAGAGCGCCCGCCGGCCCCGCCCGGAGGGGCCGGCTGGCGCCGGGGGCTTTGACCCGCGCCCCGTCCCCGGCGCGGAGCCCTCCTCGGGGCCGACCCCGCAGCGCCCCGGTCGCGCCGCAGCGCCGGGAGAAGTTCGGCAGGGGCGGCCAGGAAGCAGTGCATTTACAGCTGCGGGCTGTGCCCGGGGGCGCGGGGGGCTCCGGAGCGAGGAGCCGAAGGTCCGTGAGCCTCAGGAGGAGGAGGCGCGGAGGGAAGGCGGGTGGAAAGAGAGGGAGGGGTGGGTGGCGAGGGGCGCTTTGCCCCTTACCTGGCCAAAGACCGAGCTGAGCATGGGGTGCAGCTGCTGGATGAGGGGATCCGCTTCCACAGACCGATCGCTGCCGCAGGACTTGGTGGAGCACTTGCTGCTGGATTTGGACAGAGGTGAAGCGCCTTCCGACAGCTTCAGGGACTCTCTGCTGGACCTCTGCCTGTGACTGAAGAAAAAGTCCTCCTCTGCCTCCTCCCCATCCCTGTCTGAGAGCTGATGCTGGTCCTGGGGGTGACCGTGGCTGGCGTGCGGCGGGAGGTGGTGATGTTGCCTGGATGTCCGCACCGGTTCCTTGCCGCTGCCTCGCCTTGGACCTCCTTCCGCCGGCTCGGGCTGGCTCTCCCCCCGTCCATGTGACAGCTTCCCCGCGCCCCTCGCTCCATCCTCCCGGGCGCCCGGGTGGCAGAGCGGCCTGCGGGCACTGGGCTCCCCGGGGAGCTGCTCCTGGCTCAGCTCCCTCCCTATCTGCCCGCCTTGTCCTTTGCCGTCCCGGACGCGGCTGCCGCGGGGCTGGGGTTGGCCGCCCGCCACCCGCCGGCTCCCCGCCGCCTTCAGCAGCGAAGTGCGGGACTCGCTTTTCGCCATGGAGGAGCCGCTCATCGCGGGGCCGCTAGAGCCGCATCCCCGGCCGGGCGGAGCGCTGCGGGCAGGGCTGCGGCGCGCCGCTCACGGCATGTCCTGCGGAGACCCGCTTAAATCCCGCACCGCGGCCCATGTGACAGCGCAGACAAAGGCCGCGGCAGGGGCGCTCCTGCGGCGGCTGGCGGGCACCGTCTCTCCCTCCGGGGCTCCCCCCCCCCGCGCCGCCGCCGCCTCTCCAGGTGAGCCGGGGCCTCCCCCC